>RCUC01113215.1:0-10172 GCA_003697995.1 Taxidea taxus jeffersonii | reverse complement strand
AAAAAAAAAAAAAAAGGGTGGTGGTGATCAGCAAGGAGAAGATAAAGGCCTAAGACATGGCCCAGCCCTAAATTTTGTAGTCAAGAAGAGGTGACTTTACATATAAATAAATGATTATCTGATGCCTGCCCCCCACCAAAGGTAACCTTTGTCATAAGATCCAAGTCAAGGGTATATTCCTTGACTTGCCTCCCTTTCTATCTGATAGCAAATGTGATAGTTGAAGTACAAATGTGATTTGAAGTTGAAGTTGAAGTACAAATGTGATTCTAGAGTCATGGAATTGACACGACTTGCTGGAAATCTGTTGAGCTTGAATTCATAGTCACATGTTAAAAGATCGAAGGCGCCCGGAAGCCCAGAGCGTCCGGGAGGGTACCTTTGTTTCAGGGAGCCGTAAGAGAAAAGGCCTTTGGTTTTTGCACTGACCTTGTATTTTTTAAAATACGTTGGAAGACAGACCTGAAAAAATTAATGCTTTTGAGTTGGTGGGGGATTGGTTTATCAGTCTTTATTACCAATTCTTTATTAGCAGATGGATAGATGGATGTGTTTTTCAGTTTTGTTTTTTTTTTAAATCATCTGGTAGCTTTGTGTATACTTCAGTAACATTAAATGATGTCAAATATCATGGTTCCAGAATAGCTTTGAGGAATTCTATAGCATTGTGTTCACTCCTTAGTAAAAGGAAGTGATTAGCAGAAAGGTCTTGGATTTTGGACAAAACCCCTTTGTTCTGTCAAAATTACAAAAGGACAGTCTTTGGGGGTGGGGGAGGAGGGGACATCTAAAGAAATGCATGCTTTTTACCTCCTGTGCCAAAAGGGCAGGGCCTCATTTGTTTCCTGTTGGATGGGATGGAAGAGGATTTGTATTACATTATTTTTTGCTTGGGTCAGTGATGTTGAACTCACGGTGTTTTGTTTTTATTGTATTTAAAAAAATTTTTTTTTTGGATTTCATTTGAGAGCAAGAAAGAGAGAAAGCAGAAAGCAGGGGGCAGAGGGAGAGGGGGAAGCAGGCTCATTGCTGAGCAGAGAGCCCTACTGGGGCTTGATCCCAGGACCCTAAGATCACGACCTGAGCCAAAGGCAGAGGCTTTAACCCATTGAGCCACCAGGCGCCCCAAGCTGCTTTTGTTTTTAAATTTGAAGATAATATTTGTCAAGCTGTCCCATCAGTGTTAAATTTGGTATTAATGAGTGTTCATTTGTAAGTTCTTTTCAAAGAATGGGGTGATTTAAAAGATTTTGTTTATTTGAAAGAGAGTGTGAGAGCACGGGAGAGAGCACAAGAGCATGAGCAGGCGGGGGTCTGTGTGGCAGGGACAGAGGGCAGAGAGAGGGACAAGCAGACTCCATGCTGGATCCCATGATCCTGAGATCACGACCCGAGCCGAAACCAAGAGTTGGTCACCCAACCGTTTCACCCAGGTGCTGCTGCCATTAACTTGTAAGAGACTACCCTGACCAAATTGTATGCCCTCATTAGTTGTATATATTATGAACAGCTTTTTTTGCATATTAATCCAATTTCAGTGGAGTGGTTAAAAATGGAAAAAAAAAAAGGAATTACTACTTGGTGGATTTCAGGGAACTACTAAAGACATCCAGTTATCTGAAAGGCTATTAAAATACCATTCCATTTTTCTCACTACTTAGCTGCATGAGGCCATGATTTTTCTTCATGAACTTGAAGCTACACAATGTATTGCAACAGAATGTATCCAGAAGCAAGCAGGAGACCCTACTGTTTTCTATTAGCCTGGAAGTTGAAGTGAGATGCAAAAATGCAAGGCAGTGCCATTCTTCTTACTCAGTCTTTTTCTTTTGGCAGATCTACCTTTCATTAAAAGTATTTTATGTTGGGGCGCCTGGGTGGCTCAGTGGGTTAAAGCCTCTGCCTTCGGCTCAGGTCCTGATCCCAGGGTCCTGGGATCTAGCCCCACATCTCTGCTCAGCGGGGAGCCTGCTTCCTCCCCCCCCCACCCCCCCCGCCTGCCTCTCTGCCTACTTGTGATCTCTGTCAAGTGAATAAATAAAACCTTAAAAAAAAAGTATTTTATGTTAATGTGCACTTTAAATTATTTTTAATCGAATAAATACTTGAAAAATTTCTGTTAATCTTGGATGTGGTGATTGGCGATAATTATAGCCCACATGACCAAGGTCTTCGAGGACCTCAGTCATTTGAGCATTAAAGATTCCTGATACCAAAATGTTTGAAAACCACTAGGTTAGATGAATTTCTGTGGTGAATCCCCCCCCCCCCGCCCCAATTTGGAGCTCATTGATTTCCTGTTTCTACTCATGAATTTGTAATGAATTCAGGCCACCTTGAGAGATAATGTTCATTAATTAGGTAAATAATTCATCTTTTTCTATCTGCTTGAGAGTCTTTCTGTGGTGAGAACTTGTTGATACATTTTACATTTTGGTTAAGTTGAGGTGTAACTTTTCCTAAACATAAATATTTACTTGAGTGAAATACTGCATTCTGTGGTACCCAGAACAGTGTCATTCATATGAAGTAGCTTTTATTCACTTTGATTGTGATGATGAATTGTGCTAGGGGTTGGAACCTCCTAGAGGGAAGAATAACAGCCGTGGTTTCCCCTGCTCCTCTCCTCTCCCCACCCCAGGTTTAAGCTGATTCCTAGAGATAAAGGGACAAGTGCTTCATAGCTCTCTTTGCAAATGACTTCTGTTTTTTAAGATTTTATTTATTTGACAGAGATCACAAGTAGGCAGAGAGGCAGGTAAAGAGAGAGGAAGGGAAGCAGGCATCTTGCTGAGCAGAGAGCCTGATGTGGGGCTCGATCCCAGGACCCTGAGATCATGACCTGAGCTCAAGGCAGAGGCTTTAACCCACTGAGCCACCCAGACACCTTTGCAAATGACTTTTGAAGCGGATTAAGAGCAACCTGCTTTCCCATTAATTTTGTTTTCTTCTGGTAAATGATAATGAGCCCTTAAATGACTTGGAGTAGCGTCCCTTCCCTGGCAACTGTTTTCTCCAAGGTTGGCTGTCTTCTAACCCGAGAAGTAGACGTACAGAATTAGAAGTCAGGGCTGAATGATTTTGAAGGACAGCCTTGCTCTCTGAGTAGTAGTCACTATTTGCCTAAATGAGAATGTTCATTTTTTGGCTGTTTCAGGTGGGATTCATCTGTAACAACGGGGCATCTCTCAAGTGACGGAGGATGGAAAATAAATGCATTTCTCTGTAATGGAGTCATTTTGATGGTTCATTTAAGAGAACTTATTTGACTTTAGTTATCAGAGAGTATTTAACAAGAATGGGGTTTTGTGGGGCGCCTCTTCGGCTTGGGTCATGATCTCAGGGTTCTGGGATCGAGCCCTGCATTGGGCTCTCTGCTCAGCAGGGAGCCTGCTCCCCACCCCCTCCTCTGCCTGCCTCTCTGCCTACTTGTGATCTCTCTCTGTCAAATAAGTAAATAGAATCTTAAAAAAAAAATGGGGTTTTGTTGGGGGCAGGTTTGTCTTGCTTTTTGCTATTGTAAATCATAAAATGTGGGTGGTTTAAAAATAAAACACCTTTTAACCTTTTTACTCCCAGCACATGATCTATCTTACAAGCTAAATAGATCACTTAAAGATCCTTTGATAGAAGAATTTTAATGGATAGCAAAGAGCGTAATTATGTGGTCAAGCAGGGTAGTGCAGTCCCTTAATATACTGTCAAATTACCTTAAAAGTTTTAATTAGCATAATTAAGTAGAATAAGTTATAAGATCTGTTACTTTATGTGTTTTTATATGCACTCCCTCCCTAAGTCACTCCATTTAACAGTCTTTCAGTTTAATTACCAGGTGTGAGGCACAAATTCTTACAGTGTGGGTGAGCACTACCACAAAAGAAACTGTTTCTACCTTCGCCTGAGTCCCCAGTGCTCCTCAGCCATTCCTTTGGTTTGTGCTTGTCTGTTGGCTTCTCAGTATTTTGATTGCCACCCACGGAAAGAACACTTTGATACCAGGATCCCATATCCACACAGACATGTTATATTAATTTCATTCTATACAAGATGATCGCTTTTATTATATGCAATGTGCTCTCATTTTTTAAGTCCCTTTTTAAAAAAATTATTTGACAGAGATCACAAGTAGGCAGAGAGACAGGCAGAGAGGGGGGGGGGGGAAGCAGGCTCCCTACTGAGCAGAGAGCCCGATGTGGGGCTCAATCCCACAACCCTGGGATCATGACTGGAGCTGAAGGCAGAGGCTTCAACCCACTGGGCCACCCAGGTACCTCTTTAAGTCCCTTTATAAAGAATACTGGTTTCAGGCTCTCTTAACCCTCACCACCAGCTCACTGACAAAGCCCTGGACGGCTCTCTCTGCCGTTCACCACAATGGTTATTCGCTATCTTTTCTACACTCCTATCTGATCACATCTGTCAGTTTTAGCAGCTGCCCTTGCCCCCTGCTTTACAGAGCCATTGAGTTGTGACTTCCTCAGCTTGTCACCAACCGCAATTATTTTCTGCAGTGGCACCGGCAGCCCATCTGTCCTCTCTCCCTCCCTTAACAGAAGAGGTTTCCTTTCTCCGCACAGTCCCATGCACCCTCCTGGGCCAGGATGACTGGGAGGTGAGCCTGGAAAGTATGCTTGAATCCCCTGAATCTTAAAATTTGAACATGCTTAGGGGCACCTGGGTGGCTCAGTGGGTTAAAGCCTCTGTCTTCAGCTCAGGTCATGATCTCAGGGTCCTGGGATCGAGTCCCGCATCGGGCTCTCTGCTCAGCGGGGAGCCTGCTTCCCCCCTTTCTCTCTGCCTGCCTCTCTGCCTACTTGTGATCTCTCTCTCTGTGTCAAATGAATAAATTAAAAAAAAAAAATTGAACATGCTCAGCCCTGTAAGATGCAGCTGCCTCTGTGTCTTGATACCACAAACTTCTGGTAATCTCTACCAACAAGATAGAAGGCAAAAAGAGATGAGTTTAGGACACTGATTTGCTGATAACAGATACAGGAAGGGGGGGGTCATGGAGTTTGATAGCCTCCTGCCAGGTCTCACATCCTGCTCGAAAGATGAATTGAGGGGCGCCTGGGTGGCTCAGTGGGTTAAAGCCTCTGCCTTCGGCTCAGGTCATGATCTCAGGGTCCTGGGATTGAGCCCCACATTGGGCTCTCTGCTCGGCGGGGAGCCTGCTTCCTTTCCTCTCTCTCTGCCTGCCTCTCTGCCTACCCGTGATCTTTGTCAAATAAATAAATAAAATCTTAAAAAAAAAAAAAGATGAATTGAAGTTAGTTACCTTGGAGAAGTCAAGGAAGTTGTCCTCTGGCTCTCAGAATGACTTCCGGGTTTTGCTTTACACACGAAAAGTTTCTTGCAAAGTAAGCAAAACGTTGGTATGGGGTAGAAACAAAGCAAGAACTGGCATTAACCCAAGTTTGAAGGCCACAGTGACTCTTCTCTGATTTGAGGCTGCACTGAGTGTGTCAGGTCGGAAGATTGAAAGTGGCAGTGTCTGCAGTAATGTCCAACCCTCAGCTTAGATGACCACCCACTGGAATCCTGTTTGAATATCTCAAACCTGTACTCCCTTGAATTCTTAATTTCAGTAGTGATAGGACTATTTACCTGGATATACAGGTAGATAATTTCCTTGAACTTGAACTTCAAGTTTCTTGACTGTACCATGTCCTGTCTTGCCTTTAGTCCTGTGCATTTGCTAGTCCCTCTATCTGGAGAACCCATCCTAAGCATCCCTAATTTTTTCTAGGGCTCCTTTCCTGATGTTCCGTTCTTTTCCTTTCCCCTCCAAATCCCTGTTCTGTATTTCCATAGTACTCTTGAATTTCCCCTTCGTAGAACTCCATATACTGTATTGTAACAGCTTGGTGACTTGGCCCTCTCTGAACCCTTGCCCTGCCCTACCATCTGTAGACAGAAGCTCTTTGAAGGCAAGTATTGTCTTACATTCTAGGATATCCATGACACCTGGCAGGGCATCTGCTATAGTAGATGCTCATTTAACAGATACTGTTAAGTGATTGAAAGAAGCAGTACTAGGATGAGGACAGACTTTGATTCAGAGTGGTGGGGTCAACTAACTGCCTCTTGCATGGAAACCAGGGAGAGCCAGGAATAGCCCTACTAAAGAGAATAGGGTTGGCACAGCTAAATGTCATGCTGCTTTGAGTTAGAACCTTCCCTTTGGAGATTTTATTTGGGGTGTGGCGAATTACCAGAACAATAGACACCCAGTTTAAAATATAAATTCATTCAAGGAAAACATTATTTTGGCTTTTCTGTACCATTGTTCACTGAATAATGGAGAGATGATCGGTGAATGAAATGTTGATATGACTGAGCCTCACCGAACGTTCTTGAATTTGAGAGTTTGCAATGTTTGAAACACTATTAAACGGATCCAAATTACTCCATTCACTGTGCTTGCATAACGTAATCCCATACTCTGGCAATATTTTG
This sequence comes from Taxidea taxus jeffersonii, assembly GCA_003697995.1. Classification (NCBI taxonomy): domain Eukaryota; kingdom Metazoa; phylum Chordata; class Mammalia; order Carnivora; family Mustelidae; genus Taxidea; species Taxidea taxus. The sequence continues at coordinate 3,713 of RCUC01113215.1, read as the reverse complement.
TGTGTTGGTAAATTCTCTGCCCCGTTTTGAGACCCACGTGGACAAATGTGGTGTCTTGTTAATTTGGTGTCCTGTATCCAGCACAGGAATTAGCCTGTGTTTGGGACCAAATAAGTATTTAAATGAAAGCTCTGTGGGATGCTGCACAATATCGCATTCCTCTCAAGGCCGAAGGTAGAAGATTGGGTCTTTGACTGCGACCCTTTGTCCTTTGGAGCGAAGTGCAAAGAAAGGGTATATATTACTTTCTGGCTTACAGATGACAGAAACCCAGTTCAAACTGTGTTTCATTCAAAATGCAAACTATTTACTTGTTTGAGTTAGGAAAGTGTTCCCCAACAACAAGAGACATGTAGCTAACATCTTTAATAGACAGGGGTTAATTCTCTGTGACAAGGAGCCCAAAGGAAGTCCATCCAAGGCTGATAGAGGCACTCATGGAGGTCATTTTGGACTCTTGAACTTCACTTCCACCATTCTTTTCTTTCTTTCTTTTTTTTTTTTTAAGATTTTATTTGAGTGACAAGAGAGAGCATGCACAAGCAGGGAGGGCAAAGGGAGAGGGAGAAGCAGACTCTCCAGTGAGCAGGGAGCCTGATGTGGAGCATAATCCCAGAACTCTGGGACCAGGACCTGAGCTGAAGGCAGAAGCTTAAACTATGGAGCCACCCAAGCACTCCTCATGCCCATCACTTTTAATGTGTGGCTTTTATCCCCAGAAGCAAAATGGTGGGAAAAACAGGGAAGGGAAAAGGGAAAGCCTTTTTTTTTAGCAAGTCTTGGCCTTTTTAATCCTAAAGGAAACCATCCCCAGGACCTGGGCTCTAACTGGTCACACTGCAAAGGAGGTTAAGAAATCAAGGATGGGAGGGATGCCTGGGTGGCTCAGTGGGTTAAAGCCTCTATCTTTGGCTCAGGTCCTGATCTCAGGGTCCTGGGATCAAGCCCTGCTTCGGGCTCTCTGCTCAGCGGGGAGCCTGCTTCCTCCTCTCTCTCTCTGTCTGCCTCTCTGCCTACTTGTGATCTCTCTCTGTGTCAAATAAATAAATAAAATCTTTAAAAAAAAAAAAAAAAAGAAATCAAGGATGGGAGATGGAGGTTTCCTCAGCCTACTAACAGCATCTTTCACGCTCTTATTTTGGGAAAATTCAGGAGATGGTTTGCTTTTTTTCTTGGCTAGCCAGAGACTCAGATACTTCTTTTAAGGTGCTGTCCAAATGGGCCATAAAGATAGAAATCTATGTTACTATGTGTAGGTCATTGGAAGGGAGAGAGTCTGATCATTTAGGTGTCGTCATTTGCTCAGGACCATGGTACACTTTTGTTTGTTTCATATATGGACCGTGACAATCTTGTGTAGCCCCATAATTCCTGGACCTTCTAATTGCCTGTATATCCATTGGGAAAAGTAACATGTTTTCTTTATCTTGACTCTAGAATAATATATTCTCTCAATTATACAACTTTTTGGAATTTTTTTCCCATTAACCAACTGCTTCCTACGACCTGCTTACACATCTGTCATCCTGAAATTTCTTTTCCTTGTATTCTACTTTTTCTTGGATTCTGTATCTTCCTCTTAGACATATTTTTAATTCTGCTGGAGCGTATTTTGAAATAAGTTTTCAGAGAGTGCGTGGCAAGCATACTCTGAACTCATGCTTATCTGCCTTCACATGTAATTGGTAATTTGGCTGGGTATGAAATGCTAAGTTGAAAATAATTTTCCCTCAGCATGTGAAAAGAATATCTTTCGAGCAGCCAATGTTACTAAGTCTTGTGCCTTCATATGAACTTTTCTTTGCAAGGTTAGAATGTTTTCTTCTTGATATTGTGAACTTTCATGAGAATTTTTTTTTCATATATCCTGCCCAGTGCCTGTGGGCTCTTCTACCGGAAAGATTGTGTTTTTCAGCTCTTGGGAACCTCTTCTTTCCTTACTTCCTTTGCATGATTCCCCCACCCCTGTTTTTTTGGGGTAAATCCAGTAGATTGTCATCAGATGTCCTGGGTTAACTCCCATGTTACCTTATCAAACTTTGTCTCTGCTCCTCCCACCCCCACCAGCTGGTTTTCTGGGAATTTCATCACTCTTCTATTTGGCCCTTCTATGGAATTTTTAACTTCAAGAGTCAAATTTTAATTTCTGTATTCTTCTCCTTTTCATAATGTGATGTATGTATTATGTATTTTCTGATGTCTTTGACTACACTCAGATACCCTCTCCCCTGCATTCTCTGCTTCTTGGATTATTCTCTTTTCTCTAAATGAGTTCTGTTTCATACTTGTCTTTCTCTTTTGTTCTTTTAGCATTCCTCAGATCTGGTGATCCTTGGTTACCTATCCATATTCACAAATGAAAGACTAGGTTATGGTTGTAGGTAGCAGACTTAATCTCTCTCTTCCAAATATTTGCCCGTGCTGACCTTTTCCTTCATTGGCAGGGCTGGCTGTGCATTCTGAAACTGAGGACTCAGTACGTCCAAGAGCAGGTTTCAGTTTAGGGTGTATCAAGGTGAGGCAGCAGGGTGTGTTGAGGTTCCCTCAGTGTCAGAGAAGAGGTCCCCATTGAGGGCAGCCATCCTCCCCAGCAAATCGTTTGCTTGTTTTGGAGAGCAGATGTCTGACTTCAGACCAGGGGACTATCCTGTCCTACCCTCGTAAGCTAAGGAAGGCTCAAGCTAGGCTCCCGTTCTGGAGGCGTGCTTTAGACTCTCCATCTCTACGCTTCCAATCTCTGCTCCTGCCAACTCCCAACTCCGCTCTTGCTTTTACCTGCTTGTGTCCCAAGCTGTCCTCCGCTTTATTTCTCAGTATGCTCTCACTCACTTATTAAAATCATTAAGTCCACGAATGAGCCCCAGTGGTTTGGGATGGGGAAATGTTTTACTTCTTACTCTAGAAGCTCTGGGATACCACACTTTGAAAAACTTACTCTATCTTTGAGAAAGTGATACTCCTATGGTGAAAACAAAATTCAAAAAGCATAGAAGGAGCTGTAGGGAGCAAGTAAGTCTTCCTCAAACCCCGGTTTTTTGTTCTCCAGGTTCCCTTTCTGGGAGCAGCCGTGGTTAGCAATTTCTTTCCTGCTTCCAGAGGATTTATGATTGGTCCACTGAAGAAAAATCACATTAGTAGTTTTCTGTAGAAGGGCCCAGGGTTGGAGAGCGGCAGAAGGAGAGGGAAACGAGTCTGGGGGTCCCATAGTGGCTGCAGTGGTCTGGGCAATGGGGGAGCTCTGCACCAAGGCCTCTGGATGGGATCAAGGGGCGGGTGCTTTTGGGGCTTGCCACTGGTTGGTTGTTGGCAGGATGTCAGGGATGGCTGGAATAAATGGGGGCAAAGAGAGTGATGGAGAACAGGCCTCTTGGCTGACTTTAGTAGTGGATGAAGGGTGGGGTTTTATTTGCACTAACCCAGTGACTTCACAGAGAATCCGAATGCTTTCAACGTCCCCTAAGTCAATGAAACTTTAATAATTTTCTGTCTCTGCTCATGTTCTTATTCCTTTTACACATTTCCTCAGGCCACTGGAGGGTTTCTGAGCCTAACATTGTGAAGGAATTTTACAAGTACCCTAGTCATTGAATATGTATTATTCCCTTTTCCTGTAGCAGACTGGAAACTCAACAACCAAGTCTAGCCCTTGGGCATATTTGGTTGGGCACACTGTTTTGTTTTCAACTTGAGTTGACATTTAAAAAAAAAAAAAA
>ML098240.1:14329-25732 GCA_003697995.1 Taxidea taxus jeffersonii | reverse complement strand
ATGTAACTATAAAACTGAAAATTTAAAAAGATTTTAAAAGAGTTGATAAAATAAATGTACTGAAAAAAGAAAGAAAAAAATTTTTTTAAAGTTTAAAGAATCAGATTCTTTATTCTCTGTCATTTGGTCTTCTATATCACTAATTCTGTCTTCTGCCTCATTTATCCTAGCAGTAAGAGCCTCCATTTTTGAATGCACCTCATTAATAGCTTTTTTTATTTCAACTTGATTAGACTTTAGTTCTTTTATTTCTCCAGAAAGGGTTTTTATTTCTCCTGACAGGGTTTCTCTAATATCTTCCATGCCTTTTTCAAGCCCGGCTAGAACCTTGAGAATTGTCATCCTGAATTCCAGATCTGACATATTACCAATGTCAAAATCCTTGAGGAGAACACAGGCAGCAACCTCTTCGACCTCAGCCGCAGCAACTTCTTCCTAGGAACAACGCCAAAGGCAAGGGAAGCAAGGGAAAAAATGAACTATTGGGACTTCATCAAGATCAAAAGCTTCTGCACAGCAAAGGAAACAGTCAACAAAACCAAAAGACAACTGACAGAGTGGGAAAAGATATTTGCAAATGACATATCAGATAAAGGGCTAGTATCTAAAATCTACAAAGAGCTTAGCAAACTCAACACCCAAAGAACAAATAATCCAATCAAGAAATGGGCAGAGGACATAAATAGACATTTCTGCAAAGAAGACATCCAGATGGCCAACAGACACATGAAAAAGTGCTCCACATCACTGGGCATCAGGGAAATACAAATCAAAACCACAATGAGATACCACCTCACACCAGTCAGAATGGCTAAAATGAACAAGTCAGGAAATGACAGATGCTGGCGAGGATGTGGAGAAAGGGGAACCCTCCTACACTGTTGGTGGGAATGCAAGCTGGTGCAACCACTCTGGAAAACAGCATGGAGGTTCCTCAAAAAATTGAAAATAGAGCTACATTATGACCCAGCAATTGCACTACTGGGTATTTATCCTAAAGATACAAACGTAGTGATCCAAAGGGGCACGTGTACCCGAATGTTTATAGCAGCAATGTCCACAATAGCCAAGTTATGGAAAGAACCTAGATGTCCATCAACAGATGAATGGATAAAGAAGAGGTGGTATATATATACGATGGAATACTATGCAGCCATCAAAAGAAATGAAATCTTACCATTTGCGACGACATGGATGGAACTAGAGCGTATTATGCTTAGCGAAATAAGTCAACTGGAGAAAGACAACTACCACATGATCTCCCTGATATGAGGAAGTGGAGATGCAATGGGGGTGGGAGTTAAGGTGGTAGGAAAAGTAAAAATGAAAGAAGATGGGATCGGGAGGGAGACAAACCAAAAGAGACTCTTAATGTCATAAAACAAACTGAGGGGGGTGGGGGGAAGAGGGGTTGGGAGAGGGTGGTGGGGTTACATTATATGTTTAAATAAAGCTTAAATAAAGTTAAAAAAAAAAGTTTAAAGAATCAGGGGAAAAAGCTATGAGTTCTATGTGTTGTATTCCTGTGGTTCCGGAGTTCCACAGCTCTCTTTGATCGGTGAACTTGGTCTTGGGTAGATGTTCTTGCTGATCTTCTTGGGAAGGGGCCTGTTGCAGTGATTCTCAAGTATCTTTGCTGAAGGTGGAATTGCGCTGCCCTTGTCGGGGACCAGGCTAAGTAACCTGCTGGGTTTGCTCTTGGGAGCTTGTGTTCTCTGAAGGTTTTCTGCACAGCTTTAGAGTACCAGCATGACAAAAGCGGCTTCCCAATCTCTGGCCCCGGAGCTCAGGGCCCCACTCCTCAGTGCACCCTCAGAGAAAAGCAGTCAATCCCTCCCATCTCCCTGGTCTCTGGCTGTGCTCCATGATCACCCAGCCTGTGACCAAGTGTTTCTGTCTCTGGCAACTGGCCCAATTTGGAGCCTCCAAACCCAGCAGACTTCTGCAGCGTGAACCTATGCTGTTCCTCTCAGGGAGAAAGGGGGGGGTCTCCTTGGCTCTGCCACTTGTTGGGCCCCTGCTCAGAGAGCAGCCACTGGACTGTGCCATGGTGCACAGTTTATGGCAACCCTGAGTGGAGAACACACTCCTGGGATCACTCTTCGCAGCCGGCTTCCCTGCTCCAATACCTGGGAGCTCTCAGACACTCAGACACTCCTGGTCTTTCTGTGACCACACTGTCCCAGCAAGGGTTCCACTCCCTGCTTAGCCTCTGGAGTGACATACCTCTGCAGAGTAGACTTCTAAGAGTTCTGATTTTTGTGCTCCCTTGCTCTCTCATTTGCTGGGAGCCAGCTGATGGAGGCTTCCTCCCTGCTCAGTCTGTCTTCCCATATATTCCCTCGGATTCACTTCTCCGCACCACCTACCTTGCAGAAAGGGGTCGCTTTTCTGTTCATAGCATTGCAGCTATTTTTTCCTTAGATCTGCAGTTGAGTTGCAGGTGTTCAGAAGGGTTTGATAGTTATCTAGCTGAATTCCTGGGACCAGAGGAAATTAACGTCTCCACCCTTTCACCATCTTGGACTCTTTTTTCTCCCTTTTTTTCACTTTTGAACAGGCTCCAGTGGCGGAATTTTCTTATTATCATTCCCCTCCCCCAGTAGCTTCTGGAAGGTATGAACTATTTTCTAGCCATACGTTATCTGTACTAATGCAAATACAATGTGGAGCGTTCCCCTTCTGCATTCTCAGTGCTCCTACCTCTATGATAGTGTTTATCACACTGGATCCAGCTTCAGGGAGCTTGCAATCTGGTGGGACAGCAAGATAAGTAAACATGTCTTAAGGAATTACATAAAAAGATGCCATGAAGGGCAGAAGAAAGGGACAACCAAAACACAAAGATCCAGAGCAGTATGGAATAGGAAGAGGTCGATTTTCACATGGAGATCCAAGAGAACAGATGATGTTTATCAAATACTATGAAGACTAGTCAAATGTTCACTCTCCAAAGAATTAATGGAGCCTAAGCTGTGTGGACCCTCGACTCCAAAGCAGGGACAGGGATGGAAGAAGATGCCACCACAGGACACACAACCTCAGTCTTCTCCCCTGGGTCTGTTCAAACTCCATCTGTTTGGCCACATCTCTGCCCACTGGGTGAAAAATAGGGGCAATGTCCTTTGACACTTCTGCCTACTCTTTTTCATCTCAGTAAGGGAAAAAACCCAACCCAGTGGAATAGTCTGAAATTCCAAATTTCATGGAAGTTGAAACCTGTTTCACAGATTTGAGGGGTTAGCATCTTCTTTATGCTCATTTCCTACCTCTCCTTTTCTCCCCAGCTGGCTAGCCCAGGCATAGGGAGATGTGTGCAGAGTCACAACAGGAGGAATGAGGGGAAAAAAGGGCCTTCCCAGGCTGGAACTGTGGTGGTCTTCCATTGTGTCCTCAGGGATTGGTAAATGTTCAAAACCAACCCTTTTCCTCTAATGGGTGCTTCTGGGACTCCTTCAGTGATCGCCTTTGGGAAACATTGATTATAATTCTCACAATAAGAGTTTCTATCTAGCACCACAGGTGTATACATAACATACCCTAAAACTTAGCAGCTTAAAGCAATCATTTTTACCTCATGTGGTTCCTACATTTGGGAATCTAGGAGCAGCTTAGCTGTGTGCTTCTGGTCCCGGGTTCCTCAGGAGGCTGCTGTCAAGCCCTTGGCCAGGGATTAAGTCATCTGAAGGCTTGACTGGGGTTGAATGTTCCCAAAAATGGCCTAATTCAAATGGCTGTTGGTTTGAGGCCTCAGCTCTTAGCTCTGTGAATTTCCCTTTGGAGCAGCTTCAGTGTCCTCATTACGCAGCAGCTGGTCTCTTTACAACCCCCACCACCAGGCTCAGCCTGAAGTCCTCTTGGGTTTTTAAAACAGTCCTCCATCTGGATACTCCAAAAGAGGGCTGACCCTGCAGTGCCTGGCTGGCTTAGTCAGGAGAGCATGTGACTCTTGATCTTGGGGTTGTGAGTTTAAGCCCCACTTTGGGTATAGACCTTCAAACAAAACAAAACCTTCAAAACAAAACTGAAACAAAAGGCTGAGCTGGCTTATGACCCCACAGAGATACATCTTGCTCCCAAGTAGTCACTTCTCTTCATTCCACCACTGGGGAGATAGCAACACCTCTTGTTCTTAAGACACCTCAGATGTGGGTGAGACACGGGGTCCAGGAACACAGACCTGTCTTTTGGATGGACTCTTTGAAGTCCTCTCACTAGCCTTGAAATGAGAAACCATCCACTGGGGAGTCAGAGCAGGGAAAAGACCATAGCATTGTGAAGAACTTTCTTCTCAGCCCAATACACAAGTGAAGGGTATAGAAACAATCATCATTGATCAGGCTGGGAGTCCTACAACCCCATAGATCACCCCCTTTGCTAACCCTGCATGAAGTTTTGGCCATGTATTTTGTATCTGCTATCGAAAGCTTCATCCCAAACTGAGAGGATCCATTCTGTTTTAACATTTTGTTATTCTGGGGCAAGGATTTCATCAAGGACATGTGTCAAGCCAGCTCTGCATTTTGAAAGTCATTTGTCTCCAGGGTTCCCCAGAAATAAACCCTAAAATGAGGATTTGAGTGCAAGTGGTACATTTCAGAAGAAATGTCAGTAGATACTTATAGGAAAGTGGGAGAAAGAGGGGGACAAAGAAGGGAACAAATAAATGTTGTATTAGCAAATCAGTTACTATTACAGACAACTAGAGATTAATTCTGCTGAGGAACTCCTGATAACAGCAGAGAACACCTACTATTATCCCCTACCAAAGAACAAAACATGGATACTTATCTATCAATTTCCTGTTCGTCAGTATTTGAGGGCTGCATTGCTTGGGGACTTAATATAGGGACATGAGCATGGACTATTGTGAGTTAGCTCCCCAGTTCCCAGACTGGACTTGGAGCCACTTTGAAATTTTTTCCCAGTCCCAGGGGCTGTGGGGAAGGGGCAGGGAGTCCTAGATGTGAGAGTCAGAACAGACTGTGTTAGAAAGCCACTTTGGAATATATGGTCTGCAGTGTGGGAAGGAGGGATAGGTCCACTCCAAGTGGAGGGAGCATGCACTATGACACCACTCTGCCTAACATCTGAAGTCCTCCTGTTCTGTCTCCAGGCACCCTTTTCCAGTCTTCTCTCCTGCTATTCTCTTCCTTGAAGCCTAATTCTCAGGCCACCTAATTTTATGCTTCTCATTGATCAGATCCTAAGTTATGTCTTCCCCATGTTTTCTGTCTTCTGCTAAAATCAACCTGCCCTCTTCCCTGGATGAGATGAGGCAGTATAGCATACTGGCTGGGATCCTGTAGTCTGAGAACAAGAGGCAAGGTGGGGGTGGAGTGGGAAGGTATAATATTAGACCAGAAATGTAGAGACTTAAAGGCAGTCTCCTGCAAGGAGGCTTAAACACTATGGGACTTTAAAAATGGAATGACGTTAACCTCTCTCTGGGCCTCAGTTTCCTCCTCTGTGACATATAAAGAGCCCTCCCTGCCTGGCAGGGCAGCCACAAGATAGGGATGGCAAAGTGCTTTGCAAATGGTAAAGCAATCCCTTTTGCATGTGTTTGCTTGTGCAAACGTAAGGGATTGTCATTAGTATTCAGGATCTTCCTAGCTGATGTGTTTTTGCAAGAGTTTGGCTAGAAATGTGATTAAGATATGTCCCAGCTGAGTACCTTCTTCCACTGCAGCTTCATCCCATAGCCACAAAGGGGATAGAATAGGCCTTTTGTGATTGTTTTTCACATAGTTGGAAGCATTTCAAAGCATCAGATCTTTTCTTTCTTTCTTTTTTTTAAATGAACTCTACTTTATTTGCCTTAAATCTAGCTTCGTCAGTACTGAAGATGCTCTGGCTCCAAAGTTAATAGGATATGGACCTTTGAAACTATCAGCTCCTCAAAAAAATTCAGAATTTTCAAAGAATTCATATATCCCTAACAATACTGACGAATCACATTTGAAAGGAGAATTGAGGAAACAATATTGATTAAAAATTATCAGCTTAGAAAAATTTCCTGAAGTGTAAAGCTTTCTTCTTGACTGTTAGAAAAATATGACTTAGATCCAGCCAATTAAGAAATCCATGAGCAAACAAAATAGAAATAAAAAATAACCTTTAAGGAGAACATTCTAAAGTGAAGAACACTGGAAAAGGAGCAGGTTGGGGGAGGGTATGAGGAATTTACTTGGAGTCTGTTGATTTCAAGGTGCTTTTGAAAGAAGCCATGTTGGAGTTCAGATATCCAAAGCTAAAATGCAAAACTGATGAGTAGAAGGTAAGACTCCAATATAGCAGATATTGGAATTTAGATGGAGTGAAATCTTGGGCCTAGAGATGATGAGCTAAGGAGAAAAGTGCCAGCAGTTAGGGATCAGGATAAAGATGAGTATCTAGCAAAGAAGGCTCAAGAGGAAAGTCAGAAAGGTGGTAGTAAGTCAAGTGAAATGGGGTCTTGTTGAGCCACGGTAAGAGTAAATCAAGACAGAGGGTCAGCAGTCAGCAGTGATAAATGGTGCCCTTAAGTCTAGTACAATGAGAATTCAACGTGGTTTTCTGGATGCAGCAACATGAAGGTAACTCTAGTGAGAACCATTTTGATGGAATTATAGGGCAGAACAAGAGTGGAATGGGTTGGAGAATGAAAAATGAAGACCGAATGTAGAGTTTTTTCAAGAAATTCAGTAGTGAAGTGGGAAAAAAAGATAGCAGTGCTTGGAGGGGAATGAGGACTCCAGAGAGTCTTTGTAAATTTGAAGAGGCTGGGGCATGCCCAATTATTGATAGAAGGGGTCCAGCTGAGAGGGAGAAGTTACTGAGCCAAGGGAAAGACACGTAAGATTCCATGGTTGCCAAGGCAAAGATCAGGCTCACCAATCCCACCTGTTAGTCAAGGGCAGCTACCTGGAGAAGGTAACACCTGAGTTAAGCTACTTAAAGGGTGAGTGAATTGCCCAGCAAGAGGAGTCCATGAAGAAAAATAGAGCATTCCCCAACCAGTGCACTTCTCAATCTCACCATCTGGGCCTCTCAGATTTGCCTGGGCTGAACGAAGAAAGTGCTCTTGAGTCATACTTGGTGGGGCTGTAATTTTTCTAAACTCATTTTTATAAATAAAATGTGGGTTTGCTTACACAAGGGTTATATTGTGTGTCTCTACCCAAGGTACATTTCTCATTGGGTTATTTCCTTTAGAAAACGTGCAGCCAATAGTAGCCAATCCTAACTCCCATGCGTTTGCAACTATTTATATCATGCAATGGGTTGCCTTATTCCCTATCACATTTCCTCTGTATTTCATAAGTGAATAATTTCCTTATAATCATGATGCTGCCTAATTAGATCCTGCCCATCTCAGCTGAAAGGGAGAACTTGGCCTTTTTAAGTGGTCAGTCAGGTCTGAACTCACTTGATGAAAGACATATTTTTTAGTAATGAGAGGTGGGGGGCTGGGTCTGGATGGGGAAGGAGGCTTAAGATGTAGCAAATTCTGTGGGGCACACTATCCACAAGGAGAGTCAGCTATTTAAAAACAGTTTCTCAAAGCTGATTATTATACACTAACAACAACTGAATAAACATGACAAAGTCAATTCACAAAAAATACATGGAAGGTAAAACTCTGTAGTAACTTAAGAAGTGCTCACTAAGTTAACATTTTCACTATTAGCGGTAATTTCTTTTAAAATACAAGTACCTAAAGCTAGTGAATATATGGTAAAAGGTAGTACCTTTGATCATTCTTGATATTGGGGTAAGTTAAGGTAATTCTTTTGGAAAAGGATCTGGAATCTTGAAACAAGAGATATAAAAATGTTGATCTATCTTGACCCAGAAATTATTCTTCAGGAATTCCTTCCTTAAAAAAAAAATGATCTAGGGATGGGTATGAACTTTAGCTCACTTACACAGGGTGTAGGAGGTATCCTAGTTTTCTGTAACTCAATTTGAGTTCAACTTAAACCCATTTCTTTCATAGTCTTGAAACATTGAAGATCACTTATTGGGGGTTTTCCTGAATCCAGAGTCATGTACAGGGTTTCGGGATCAGACATGATGCTGGAGACTCATGACATCAGGAGGAGATTAGTGTTCAGTTATCCACTGTCACACCCCCAAGATGCCCTGGAGCTCAGCCTCTGTTGCTTCAGCATCTTGTGGAAGGCAAAGGCATCACTGAGAAAGTTCAGAACTATGTCTCCACACTCTCACACCATGCATAACTCTCTTGGTAGGTACTTGCTATCTTTCCAATTCTTCTGCCAGGAGGAAGACCTTGGATTCCCACTTTATTAATGTTCTTGGTCAAGTTAATTCTCTCTCTCTCTACTTCTTAGCCCAGGGGGCTTGGCAGGGAATGTTCTCCAGTACCACCAACCCCTAACAAGGAGAGGAGAAGAAATCATGTTCTCGTTTTGTTTTCCAAGGCCCTCTGCCTCTCCCCAGACCCCCTGACTGCCCTCTCCTTTTATCCTTCCTTATCCCACTCTCCCACTTCAAGCCTTTGAAAATAAAAGGAAGGGAAAAATTATGTAGAAAGTTGTGCTTTTAGCCCAATCCTGGACATCCTCTAGGCCAGAGTAAGAACAGTTTATCTGTGTTTGGGTGAGGGGCCATGGACACATGGGAAAAATTTGAAAATACTATTCTGGTGAAGAGGTTAGAAACAAAACAAATACCCAACAACTGGGGATGCAATCGCATAATTATATCCAGAGAAGACTCATTCTCTCAAAGATTACCTGAATTTAATCTTCATAATAATCTTTTGAATATCTAATGATTACATGTAATCATTAGAAATAATTTTGAAGACAAGGCATCAACCTAGGATAGTCTGTTAATAATCTCTTGTGCACAAACATATTTTATACCATTGCAAAAAACAAAAGCCACCAGCAATGATGAAAATGTCTGCAGTGTTTGGGTGGCAGGACTTTGTGTGAGTTGTTTTCATAGTAAGGATTATATAACAATGTTGAAAGAAACAGAAACTGGAGGAGAAAATACTTCTTTCCAGATTTGGAATGAGAAATGAAGAAGTCCTTGTGGATTTTGCCTCAAAGGGTATCAGCAAGATGTAGTTCCAAGAATTCCAAGCTATTTCAGCTGCTGCCATTGTTAATGAGCTGGGATTGCAAAGACCATTCTTTTTTCTCTTGATTTAACTCCCTCTAATTCACTAAGTCCTATTCTCTGCCTCTCTGGATCCTATCCATGTTTTAGATGCTGGAGAAGAAGTTCAGAATAATAATTTGGAAAGAAATAGTCAACAAGTCGTCTGGTAAGAGATGAGCAATGTCTGGCCCATATGATAGAGCATTTGTTTCCAAGCAAGTGGAAATCACACTTGTCGGATACCTTCTATGTTCCAAACAGAGGGTGTAGGTACTTCACCGTTATTACATGATCATATTTACTAGACCCTATGGGTTCTGTTTTACTGGTGTGGAAGCCAAGGCCCAGAAAGGTTAAGTGATTTGTCCAGTGGTAGTCAGTGACTGAATCAGAATCCAGACTCCAATCTGGCTGAGCCCAAAGCCCAAGTTTCTTTCTTTGGCTTGGCCCTGTGTTCCCTCTCCTCAAAGTGGCCTCTCATGGGCAAGTCCGTTCTGTCTGCCTAAGGTAAAATTTTAAAGACCTAAAAAGTTTCATTATCATTAAAAGCTAATAGAAGTATCAAGTAGTCCATTATTACTGGAAGGTAGTATCACCACAGGCCAGCAATTCTCAAAAGTATATAGTCCATATTGATTTGACAATTCTATATATTACTCAATGCTCACCACAATAAATATAATCACTACCAGTCCCCCATACAACATCATTACCATATTATTGACTATATTCTTATGCTGTGCTTTTCATCTCTGCGACTTATTTATTTTATGACTGGAAGTTTGTACCTCTCAATCCCGTTCATTTATTTCACCCATTCCTTCACCCACCCTCCCTTTGGCAACCACCAGTTTGTTCTCTGTATTTAAGGGTCTGGGTTTTTTGTTTGTTTATTTTGTATTTTAGATTCTACATTAAAGTGAAATGATGTGGTGGAAAAGAAATATATAGTCCATGAAGTGCTTCCTGATATATTAGATAGAAATATTCCATGGCCAAAAAACATGGACAGATGTCATATCTTTGGACTCCTTTTGGAGATTCACCATCCACAAAAGGTTCTGCATGGTTGGGGAAAAGCTCCCTCTTTTAAATTCAGTGTTGCCCAAACTGAGATAGTCCTAGAACCCTTTCCGTCTGAACACAGTACCAGCCTCTGACCCAGTTGTATAAACCTGTATCAGAGACCATGGAGGGGTCTCCAGGGAGATGTGAGAGCACAGTATTTTCTTGGGAAAGGAGGGTATTCTGTAAGACCCTGGAAATGCCTGGGCTCGGTAAACTAGTAGGAGAGAGTGATACTCTCCTCAACTCTGAGCAGAAACAAAGGCCTTGGCACAGGGAAGACTCCAGATTGGTGTAGTGAGAACCTGTCGCCTTGGGGACATCAAGACCCCTGGCAGAACCAGAGTATGGTCAGTGGGACTCAGCAGTGATGAGAGGTCCTTCAGTGTCTTCCAACACACACCTCAGTGAGAGCAGTTAGAAGAAGAGCAGAAGTCTTGTGCCCAGCCTGGAGCAGATGCTCAATGTTAAAAGGTACAATGGAAGATTATTCAATTTACTCAAGTTTCCCCTAGGACTCCAAGAAGAACCTGGGTATATCATCTTGGTCTTGGCAGGAAAGAGATGGAAAACTCAGCAGGGTTTAACTGCATAAGAATTTCATAAAGGGACTCTGCAGAGACACAGAGGTTTAAGGGAATCACCTAAGGGTGGGGAGGCACCCAGGCACCAGCAACTGCAGGAAGCTTTTCCAGCCCTGACTCTGAAGGGAGAAGAGAAGAAAGCCATGTTGTTTGAGTCTGGTGAGAACCAGAGCCGTGGACATGGCCCCATCTGACAGGCGTGTGGTGGGAAGAGAAGAGCCAGCCCAGCAGTAAGACATTTGGGATGGGCTACCAAGCCGGTAGAAGCAGATGAGGGGAAACTGCCAACAGACTGTGTGTAATTATTATCAAGAGGTCACAGCATAAGTCTGCAGACTAGCCAGGCCTGGAATGGGAAGAACTACCCTGAGAAATTCCAAATCTAAGAAGCTCAGAATCTTAGAATTTTAAAATACAGAAACTCATAGTTAACTTGAAAAAAATAACCAAGTGAAATTGAGGCTCCCATCCTGTTCTTGTGGCCCAGTGACTGCCTCCTGCTCCTTTATGTGAAGCATGAGGAGTTAATTTATGCATGTTGCCTCCTTTTCAACTTTCGTCAGATGGGACACTTGGAAACTGTGGTTGGCACCTTTCTTTGCTTACAGCTTTCCTATAGGTGAGCCCACCCACC
>ML098240.1:0-13929 GCA_003697995.1 Taxidea taxus jeffersonii | reverse complement strand
TATCTGGGGAAAGGTTTACATCTTGGGAGGAACTCTTCTACCCCAATTAAGTAGAACAAGACTATCAGCCCACCCCCATGAGCCATTATAGAAACACCCAAGGAGTTAACTATTGGTCTTTGGGGCTTGGGTCCCCATGTCCTTCCCAAAAATGTGCTTGGAAACCACAGGGATGCCTGGATAATGGTCCAGAATGTGTGGAACGTAGGGCCCAGGATTCTGCTACCAAAAATGGATGAATATAATCAGACTTGTCTCAAGGAGTAGCCTCTGTATAAGGAAGGGATGAAAGAGTGGCCAGGGGAGGGAGGATGGGACAACTCTGATACTAGCTCTGCCAGGAAGCCTCTACCATTTGTAGGACTAGAGACACAGAGGGAGGAGACACAGTTCCCTTGACCTTGAACCTCAGTGGGCCTGCACAGTGGGAGCTTGGGCTACAAAGAGAAAGGACTATCTACTGGTAGCCATGTCCATGGGGCAGTGCAGTCCCTGCTGGAGATGTTACTCAAAGCAGAGAATGTGTGGAAGAAATACTCTGGCTTGTCTTCTGTCCTCCAGTGTCCTTCCAATGTCTCTCATAAACTCAATCTGGTCTGAAGTTTGGCAGTTGGCAGAGCACGTTAGAGACTGTGTTTCTCTGTGGTGCAGAACAGCATGAGGAAAAGGGATGGAATGGATGTAGGATCAAAGAGGCAAATGACCACACACTATTGTATCCAGACATTCACCCCTACATCTCTGAACTGCTCTTATCAATGTTATCCATAACCTTCACTTTGCCAAATACCATGCTAAATGCTCATTTCTTAACTCTCAACAGCATTGGAATGCCTTTAGTATCACTTCCTCCTTTAAGTAGAGTCTTCCATTAGCTTCTGGTTTTTCTCCTATATTACTTGTTGCAAATTTTTTGGCCCCTTTGCTGGTTCCTTCTCATCTTCCCATTGTTGATGTTGGAGTGCTTCAGTAATTTTTCTTTGGTTATTTCCTATTTTCTTTTTTATTCTTTTGCTGCTCTCATCTGGTCCCATGGATTTAAATGCCACCTATCTATATGATCACCTTGAAATTTCTAAGTGCAGCCCCACTCCTCTACCTCTTTGATGTTTGGTATAGCCATGGGACTGGGAGACTTCCAGTTGGAGGCTAGTGGGCATCTCAAATGTGTCATAAATTTAATTTTTTTTCTTTCACAAATATATTATTTTCCCTTTTCAAAACTTAGTTCTGTGCCCATACTAGATGTGGAATGTACATATACTTAAATGAATATTACATATATATTTTCCATAATCATTATGAAGTATTTTAAAAGCCTGTCATTGAACAAATATTGGCAGAGTGCCTGAGAGGTGCTGGACCCTGGGCTAAGTATTGAGTAAACAAAAATGAAACAGTCATGGTACCTGACTTCAAGGGAGAAACACATGTCATCTGTGCCCACTTGCACACATATTATGTATATAATCAGATCTTCCACCTGGCTTTAGGTTCTTTGATGACTAGTATATTGTTATTGTTCCTTGAGTTGAAATAGAGACTAGTTGGAGCAAGAAGCAGGATCTTGGAGTCTGTTCCAGAAGCCAGGGAAGGTAGAATAATCAAACCACAAAAAGGCAGGGAGCTCAGCAGCAGTCTGTAGACTTTTTTCCTAGAATGCTATAATAAGACTCAGCTCCAACTTGCACTGGCAATAGAACAATAGAATCACAAAGTGTAAAAATGACAAAGATCATCTCTGTGAACCCCAGGCTCATGTATGAAATAAAGTTAATAATACAATGCCATTGTAAGGATTAGGGAACATAAGGCACATGAAATACAAGACATGCTTGGGTGTAGTAAGAAAAGCTACCATTGAATGGGTGCTCATTACTTTTGTCTTTATTATATACTCCAGCCCCTCATCTTTTACGTGGTTGGAAAGTTGAGCCCAGGGAAAAGCAACTTAATGTCAGCTGTAAGTTCGACAGGCACAGAGCTGGAACCAAAACAGTGGCCACCAAATTGCCAGGCCAACACTGTCATCCTGGCAGAGCTGTGTATCTTCATAAGTGTGATTCTCTAGAACTCAAAGAATCCTAGAATCACCATATTTGAGGGAATCTTCATGTTCATCAATGACTTGTCTTATATTCTACAACTAGGGACTGGACTGGACCTGTTTATGAACCAATGAACTCCTTTTCAGAGCCCACTTAGGGACAACCATTTAGAAAGCTCTATTTATACAAAACCCAAGTCCATCTCTCCCCAGTCCCAGCCTTTTTTGTTTTGCCTTCAGAAAACATTCAGAACTTGAATCAATTTTTTTTTCAATGACCATTTTTGAGGTATCTGAAGAAAGATCTTACCTCACTGGGTTTTCCCTTTCCACTGTAAATGTTTCTATCCATTCTAAGACAACCTTGCCATAATCCAAGAGTCTGGTGTCTGTCATCCCCTAGACTCTATTAAATAACAATCCTTTCAGTTCTATCACATTACTGTTTCTCAAATCACTCTTTCTGCCCTGTCTCTACTGCCACTACTCTGTTGACATTTCTGGTTACCTTAGAGCTAGATTATTGCAATCACCTTCTTAGCCTTGCCTCTGTCCCTCACTCTTACACTTTTAATTCATCATCTATATTTCTAGAGTTATTTTTCTAAAACCAAATCAGACACCATCATCGGGCTCCCCATTACTTACCAAATTCTGAATTCCTTAGCATGGCCTGTGATCTCCATGATCAGACCCTCCTGATAGGTCTCCCCATTATTATCCAATAATACTGGATATTGATCTCTTGAAGGCAGGGTAGGAAATATTCTTTTGATAATTGAAGAGGGAAAGGGATAATGAGGACAGTGGGATTAGAAATTAAAAACAGGGACTGGATTAAAGTAGACTCAAAAGAACATGGTTGATTCTCCTCTTTATCATTTAAAGATAACTGCCAGATTTCTGTTTTGATTGACAAACAAGATGCTGGTGTTATTCACTGAGACTAAGATGGAGGAGCAGGCTGTGGAATTTGGGAGCATAAGATGATAAGCACTTCTCAATGCTATTGGAGAAACACACAGCTACTACAGAGGCGAGGGACTAGGGGAGATAGATGCCTGGAAGCTGCACATTAGTAATGCAGCCTGGTATGGAATCAGCTTCTTTGGTGGTCACAGGGCATGGTTGGTTCTTACGAAGCTACAAATGGAGTAAATTCCAAAGATGAAAGAATGAAGTCTTGCCCTCTGTCTGACCTTGGAGCAGGACGAGAGCTTCAAAACAACCATCATGTGTGACTCTAGAAGGTTGTTTTTATTGTTGTAAAGAAACATTCTACTTTGCTTAAAAGATTTGTTTATCCTTTCATCATGAAGGATGCCTCCAGCTGCTGTAACTCTTCATAACTTACACTTTACTTTTCACTGCCCATGACTGGGAGGTCACCCATTCAGGGAAAGGAATGGGTCTTGATTTGGCATAGGACAGTAATCTAGGCAAGAATGATAACTTATGGGGAGCCTGAGTGGCTCAGTCATTAAGCGTTTGCCTTCAATTCAGGTCATGATTCCAGAGTCCTGGCATAGAGCACCACTGTGGGCTCCCTGCTCAGCGGGGAGTCTGCTTCTCCCTCTCCCACTCCCCATGCCCCCTGCTTCTGTTCCATCTCCCACTGTTTCTCTCTTTCTCTGTCAAATAAATAAATAAAAGCTCTTTAAAAAAAAAAAAAAGAATGATACCTTATGTCTCCAAAAGCAACAGATAACCAGATAATAACCTTACTGGTGGCCAGCTGAGGTTAAAAAGTCAGTGATCCATTTAATAACTATCATTTTATTATAAATACTAAAAGATGATCACTGGTTATATAAAAATGTATATTTCAAGTGAAGATACTGTGGTCTGGAGAAGTTCAATAATTTGTCTACAGCCATAC
Organism: Taxidea taxus jeffersonii; assembly: GCA_003697995.1. Lineage (NCBI taxonomy): Eukaryota > Metazoa > Chordata > Mammalia > Carnivora > Mustelidae > Taxidea > Taxidea taxus. The sequence goes on along the minus strand of ML098240.1, from coordinate 10,003 downwards.
TTCTATTAAGGGTAGAAACAGACCCTGAATCTAAATCTGTCTCCTTGTACTTGACCTCATCATGTCCTTCAAGGCAATAAACAAATCGTGGAGATTGTCTTGACTCAATAAGGAGCTATGTGCAGACACCTATAACTTGCCATAAGACTTGGCTTTGGGTATAGAGACTTGGATTACCTTCTCTTAACTATGTGACTTTTGAGCAATTCACATAAGAATATTTTCTCTCCTGCTTGCCTGATGATGTTGCCATGGTGTTCAAGCAAGATCAGTTAGATAAAAATGACTTATAAACTTTAAAGCTTTATACACATACAGATATTAATCATCGTAATTCCTGCTTATGATTATGATTATTATAATGGTAGAGCTATTTCCTTTTTCTCTGAACCCCAATTACCACATCCATGAAATGTTTGGGTTTCACCAAATGCTTTCTAGGTCTCTCCAAGGTCTATTAGCAAAGAATCATGAGAATGTTAAGTACAGAAAGCAAGGGACCAGGGTGTAAGGAACACTAGTGAGACCCTTTGGCTGAGACAATTGCAATGTAAACTTAAACTGAGAGTGCTTGTCAAATTAAATGCTAACTGTTGAAAAAGAACCTTGATTAATATTTGAAGAATAAAATAATAAAAAATTTGTCTAGAAAATCAATTAGGAAGTGCTTTTGGGTTACTAAATAAGATCACATGTGTGCATGGTCAACCTTGAGCATGAAGCTGCAGAAGCTGATTGCATGGAGGTGTTCCCATGGAAGATTCTATTGTCTGAAAACCCCTCCCTACCTCCTTCATCCACAAACACTTCTATTACATACATTCTGGAGCATGCGTTAAGGCATTCTCCTTTCACAAAAAGCCTGTGTGGTCTATTTATCCCTCATGCCCTGCATCGGTGGTCTTCCTTCATCTTTACATTCTCATTTGAATGTCAGGTAACCCTGTCAGGGGTTCTGGCTGAAGGGCTTGGAGGTGGTTAGAGTCTAGACCCTGCTGTTTGCTTGGTGTGTGGGACCTTGGAAAAGTCTGGTTTAAGTCCAGGATTCCTTTCAGGAGAACTTCTCTATGACTTTTAGGACTCACTTGAACTTCAGAACTGTGTGCTGCTTCTGGAAGGTTCCAGGCCCTCCTTGAAGAGAGGATAAGTCCAAAACCATTTCTTAGTCCTTACCAGCTTCTCTGTGGACAGAGCAACTTGCAGACAATCTCCATTGGCTGGCACCTCCATAAGCACCAGGGACTCTGTTAGGAGCTGTGAAGCTATAGATAAAATGTTTGTGCCCTGAAATTCATATGTGAAATCCTAACCTCCAATGTGATGGTATTTGGAGGTGAGGCCTTTGGGAGATACTTGGGTCCTAATGGTAGAGCCCTCATGCATGGGATTTGTGCTCTTATTAAAAAGACCTCAAAGTGTTCCTTTGCCTCTTCTGCTACATGAAGACACAGCCATAAGACTGCCATCTTTTTTTTTTTTAAAGATTTTATTTATTTATTTGATAGACAGAAATCACAAGTAGGCAGAGAGGCAGAGAGAGAGGAGGAAGCAGGCTGTCCGCAGAGCAGAGAGCCCGATGCGGGGCTCGATCCCACGACCCTGGGATCATGACCTGAGCCGAAGGCAGCGGCTTTAACCCACTGAGCCACCCAGGTGCCCCAAGACTGCCATCTTTGAATCAGGAAGTGGACTCTCACCAGGGCACCAAGTCTGCTGGTATCTTGATATTGGACTTCCATGTTATACCAAATCCACCCCACCTCCATCTCAAAATCACTCCTCTTTGAGAATACTGTATCACACAATGCCTACCAAACAACTTGACGAATAGTATACCTATTGCTGATTCTTATCACTGTGTTGTAAATATGGTCTTCTGAAGATGATGCACAGATTTCTTTCCATCCAGTGGTGTCCTAGAGAGGAAATTAGCTTTCAAAGCTCAAAGAAATAAAAGAATCCTAGTATCACAGAGTCATGGGTTCCCGGTTCCCCCAGGGTTAAATGGTGGAGCTGCTTAGGCTGGTGAAGACTCCACGAGCAAACCCAGATCACACAGCCTGGGGCTGAGTAGGAGCTCAGTGACTGTCCTCTGAATACCCATTGTATGGCTAGCAGTGCTGTAAGAAGAGCCCTAGTGTCAGGAGGAGAGGGGGTAGGTCACACCCAGTGCTAGTCTCAGTAGAGCCAAGTCATGTTTGATGAGCACTGCTGGGGGAAGCAGCTCCCATGGTTTCCTAGGAGTGAAGCCTTGCTCTGTGGATGAGTCTTTTTGGCACCAGAATGGACACAGCTAAGCCAACCTGGGTGTTTGCCAGGCTCAAAGCAGCCTTAGCTTTGCCTACCCATCTGCAACCCCCTTCTGCTATACTCTGATTAGGAAGTAAATTTACCTCCAGCCCCTCTGCCTGGAAGAAAACTTTCTCTGACTTTCCAACTGACTTTCAGGGAAGCCCAAGTATGTATTGGTGTCAGACTGGCATGTAGTAGGAGTTCCAGTTGTACATTTTTTTAAAGATTTTATTTATTTATTTGACAGACAAAGATCACAAGTAGGCAGTGAGGCAGACAAAGAGAGAGGGGGGAAGCAGGCTCCCTGCTGAGCAGAGAGCCCAATGTGGGGGCTCAATTCCAGGACCCTGAGATCATGACCTGAGCCGAAGGCAGAGTCTTAACAACTGACCCACCCAGCGCCCCCAACCTGTACATTTTAAAACCTTCAACTGTGGTAGTTTTATGCATACTGCTTTAGTTAATCTTTACAGTAACTCTTTGAATTTAATATTAGTGGATTTTGCTGATGGAGAAATGAAGGCTCAGAAGTTATGTGGATTTTCTAAGAAAGCATAGTAAGCAAGCAAGTGGTGGTCCTTTAACCAATGACTATCTAACTCTGTTTCCTTCTCTCTTTCTAATAATGCACCTATAATATAAGGGCTGGGGAAGAAAGGTAAATTTAATTATTTTCTGGAAAATCTGGGCATCTGAGCCTCATGATAAACACACCTTGGCTTAAGCAGATGAAGAGATTGCCCACTCAAACAGACCAAGTAACAGATGAAGTTCTCGGACTTCATTAAGAGCAATTTCATATCTCTGAGAATTCAATGTGTCATCTATTCACCCGTTGGCCAGGCAGGCAGAGTGTTTAAGGTGAAGAATTCTGATCTGAAAAGCTTAACTGAAAGATCTTGAATGAACGTGAAATATCCACAGGGGAAGGCAAGATGTTCCTTTTGACATTTCCTTGCCAGGTTCTGATTGTGACAGTGATATATTCCTAAGTGCTGTGGGAACATAGGGCAGCTGTGAACAGCTCTGTCCATGGGAGTCAGAGTGTCCCAGGGAGAAGACGCTTAACTGAATCTGAAAAGATGAGTAGGTATATGTATGAAATCACTTGTCCCTAAGTCTGGACCTGTATGTGGTTGGATTTTAGGATCGGTCATTAGGACGCAGCCCTGGCTGATGGGGGTATACACTTGCAGTGAATTCATAGCCCTTTAGGGTATCAGATCTAGATGTGAATGAGGAAACAGAAGTCCAGAGAAAGAACCATGTTTGTTCAGGGCCACTGGAGTAAAAACTTCGTAATTCCCGGAACAACCCTCTTTACTACTCTCACTTGGAGCCATGCCTGTTTGTCTCCCGCCTGGCCCAGATTCCAGGGGTCTCAAACCACATGAGACCTAGGAGGGGTATTAGTCATTTATGTTACTATCCGACCAGCATAGTTTCCTGGCCATGAAGCCTCCTGGCTTTGGAGCTGTGTAACATGTGTTCATTTCCCTGCAGGGCTCAGCTTCATTTAAGCTCAAACAAATGAGAAATGCTCCCAAAAAATGTACAGTCCTTGACCTCTGAGCTCTTCCACTTGGCTGATGGCCTTGGGTGAATTCCTCCCCCATGAATCAAAGTCAGGAGCCAAGCTGCATTATTGTAAGGACTTCAAGCTCAATGCCTTTTCCCTGTCTGGAATGCTCTTCCATTTCCCCCCAAAGTCCTACCAAGTCTTTGAGGCTTAGGCCAAGTGCCATTGACTTTAGAAGCTGCCTCCAAACCCCACCTCTGTACCACATCTGGCCTATAGGTACTGTTTCCCTCTCTGAACTCCTAACCTACTATCTCTACTGCATAGTTCACACCCAGCATATTTTAAACAGGAAAAAGAGAAATACAAATTATGTCTTGTAACCTCCTCGAAGATTCTACACCCTGAAGTCTTCTGCCCACCCACCTTGCCTTTTGGTCTGATTGGTCTCAGCCCATGGCATATTGGCTTACTGCTCCTTGGGATGCCATTCCTACCTCCCCTTAGGTTGCTCTCGTATTGTTTTCCTTCTCTCCCTCCCTCTAGCTACTTCTCTGGCTTGCTATGGGGCATTGGTGGAGGCTGAATGCTTACCCAAGTTACCATGCAACCCAAGCTAATCATGATGAACTAGATGTCATCTGATCTTTACTATGTCCAAGTGGCAAAGTTAGGTAGGCACAGCAGTACTCCACCTTAAATGCAAGTGGTCTATTTGAGATTGGGCTCAAACAAGCCCTGACAGCCTTAGTAAGTTACATGAAGTGGCCCAAATACCCATGGTTACTTTCCCTGGCCTGTCCATATGCCTTGTGAGGAATATCCTACCACCAGATCACAATATCATCTCCCCCCAGGGGATGACAGAAGCCTCTGATCTTGTTCTTCCTCCAGTCTCTGACCTCTAGAGCTCTCAGGGCACCTGATTAGAGCCCAAAGCAACCTCTGTGAGAGTCCCTTGAGGACTAATGGCTTACCTATGAATTTTACCAACTTGACCTTCTATTTCATGATATTTCTGCATATTTTAATGTCATTCATGTTACATTTCCTTGTTCAATTTGTTATTTCATGCAAATGCACTCTTTTTATCCTGTAGTTCTTCACATATAGCACTGACATGCCCTCCATTCCTCTCCTATGTCCGTATTCCCAAATTTGGACCCATGGTTCCCCTCACACTTTTTTTTTCATACTTCTGCTATCTCTTTGGCATGGTTCTGTGCCCGAGAAATTCAAAATCTAATGAAGGAAATTTCACACTATGCTATGATGATATGCATATCATCATAAATTAAAAATAGTAACCAGTACTGGGCATCTGCAGAGGTAGCATATTCTCAGTATCCATCCCTTAGCCTGAAACCAAAAATAAGTCATGACTGCTCACAATAATACTATTAACACAATATCAGCAGCTACAACTTATATAGTGCTCACTCTGACCAAATTCATTAGGACACTTCGCAACTATCTTTAGTATTGAATAACAGTAGCAGTAAAAGTAATAATAGTAACAGGAGCAGTGATCACAGTAACCACACACACATACAGATGTAGTCCATTAGAAGTTAAATGAGATTAAGCGTATAAAACCACTTTGAAATCCTACCACAGACTAGTCCATTATGAGGCCTTCCTGAACAACCTCTCCTGAGCTCCACCTCCCTTTCCTACCCACAGGAGTTCAGGCAGAGGTCTCCCAAGATCCCTGTGGTTAAAAGTTTCAGTGAGAGTGTGTTGAAGTTGGATCTGTGACTAGAAGAGCCATAGGCAAGAAGAAGGTGGAGTTTCAACCATGTAAGCTCCTCTGATGGACACTCAAGGACCCACAGTCTGGCAGTCCTCAAACTTAGAAACCCTCTCTCTGAATGGAATTTGTGTTTTCATTTCAGGAAAAGGCTCTGTTCTTGAAAAAATGGGAAGAAGCCTGAGTGTGGAGGGCACTGTGTGCAGTCTTTGTGCTAGACGTTGGTATATAACTGACCCATGTATTCCTCATGATGTCCCTGTGATGGGAGTAAGTCCATGGCTGTTTTACAGATGAGGACACTGGTACTCAGAGACATTTAGTACCATACCCAAGGTCATACAGAAAGAAGCATGCGGCACCAGCCTTTGGAATCCTATACATCAAGCCCCAAAGCTTATTTTTAAAGATTGTATATGGTATAAAGAGGTTATATTTGTTACCAAGAATATAATGTTCCCATAAAACTTTAAAGTTCTAGTATTTCTTGAGTTATCTCCTTTTTAAATTTGAAGTCTCTAGTCCTTAGTATAAGACTGCTCCAATAGGACATAGCTTCCTAAGAGCTATAGAACTCAGAATTCCCTCCATTATTTTGTGTCTTTAGGTGAGATGGTCCCAGGCCTCAGTGGGTATGATGAGAGTGGTCAGATGTGTGCTTGCTAGGATCAGTCATTTTCAGAGCTGAAAAGAAAGGGCAGGTGGCAGGGGATAGATACAGGAAGTGGCAATTGGAGAAAGTCCAATAGGAGGGAAACACCTCTGAGGGTCCAGCAGTAGGTAAAGGGAGCTTACATATGTTTTTAGTTAAGTTCTCTCAATTAGTTGGAGGGAGTTCAGTTAAAGGGATGGGGACAGGGAGTAGTTAAGTTTGCAAATCTAAGACTGAGGGAAGGAGCAAGCAAAGACTTCTGGGCTTGGGGGCACTGGGTGGCTCAGTGGGTTAAAGCCTCTGCCTTCTGCTCAGGTCATGATCCCAGGGTCCTGGGATGGAGCCCTGCATCCTCTGCTCAGCAGGGACCCTGCTTTCTCCTCTCTCTACCTGCCTCTCTGCCTTCTTGTGATCTGTCTGTCAAATAAATAAACAAAATCTTAAAAAAAAAAAAAAAAAAAGACTTCCGGGCTTGGATTTCATAGGATTCCCAAAAATGTTCCTAATAAATGGTATCCAAACAAGACTTGAGTCCAATTATAGGAATATGAGCAGAATGACCAATGCAGGAGTAGGATGAGCAGAGCAGGTGACTTGATGCAGAATCCCATGAAGTACCAAACAAGGACTCCTAAGGTCCTGTGTTTGGGAATGGCATGTGTAGGATTTTGTCAAATGCTAACATCAGAAAGGACACTAAAGGCAGAGGGAAGAGCATTAACCAAAATGTAAATGCTGTATGTACATGGTATTTTTGGAGCAATAGCAAATAATCTGGTTTTGAATTGAGGGAAGTAACACTTAGAAAATGTTAGGGGGGAGTAGATTACCAAAGACCTTGAATGTCAACTTAAAGAGCCTATAGCTTGTGGGGGGGAATCAACAAGTTTGGATGATTCTAACTGGTGTGAGATAGAAGAGAAGAGGCCGCAAGACTCATGCTAGGTGTTTGGTAGGGGAGAAATGGATCATATATAGATTACCGCTATAGAACACACCGCAAAGGAATGAATGACAAAATTCAAGCTACATGAGATTTTGAAGACTCTGCAATTTCCTTATTTTATAGCTAGGGAGACCAGCCTACAGAGTGAACATCACAGCGATCTGTGCAGAACTGAAATAGTGCTTATTCCAGTTGGTTGTACTTTGGGATTGCAAAGGTAATAGAACAAAAGAATGCTCCAAATTTTCATGATGTTGGTTGTAAAAATAAGTGGGAGAAAAATCAGAAAACTGTGCTGGGAGCGAGGCTGAATAATTAAACTCAAAGCCAATTTTCTGGCCTACATTTGTGGAGTCCAAGGGTTTGACTGTGGATTGCCCTTGGCTCTTCTCCCCCGCTTCTGCAGGTGGGCTTTGTGTTTATTTGATCCCTTGGTCTCTAAGACTTTTAACTCATAAACTGCATAAAACATAGCAAAGTCAGGCAAATACTTGCAAGAGATTTTCTGGTTTGCAGACTTAGCCTGGAAATGTACTCTGACTCCAGGAAAGAGCTAGATACCAAATCTAGGGAAGGGCAAGATCAACACGAAGAGAAACCCAACCTCATTACCAGCCATTAGATGACATGCCTCCTTTTCCCTTAACAGGGGCCTAAATGGAGGAAGGAAAACCAATTTCTAATACCTGATTTTCCCAATATGACAGAGACACATTGCTTCTCTGTTTTTGTTACACACCAGGATACTGGTGGAATCCACTCAGAGTGCACATGCAATCCAGAGGAGAAAGCCATTGCTATTGGGAACCAGAGAGCTCGCCAGGAGACATCTGAATTAGTTTTCAAGAGATTAGAATGTACTTTTTCAGAGAGATGAAAAGTTTTCCACCAGAGGAAATCATGTATGCACAGACACAAAAGAGACTATTGGGTAGGTGCAAGCAGATCGGTGTGGCAAGAAAACGAGGAGAGGAGGGAGTAGTAGAAGAAAAGCATTCCAGGCTCGTGCAAGGGCATTCACCTGTGGGAGATCCTGAGTGTCAGAAATGAGTCTGTGTGGGGTCAGCCTAAGTGCCAGAAGGAACAGAAAGGGAGATGTGGCTAGAAAGGGGAATGGCTCAGGTCCTGGAGGGCCGAGACTACCCTTCTAAGGAATCTGGCTTTTATATATCAGGGAGTAATGGGGGGCCACTAACAGTGTCTGAGAAGGGACTGACATCATTCATTAAAATTGTGCTTTTTGGGAAAATAATTGGAAAATGAGAGATAGATGCTTAAAAATGTGTGCTCAGATAAGATGCTAAAAGGACACAAAGTTAGGCCTTATTAGTGCTGTAGGCCCATTTCTACCAAGAACTCTCTCCAGGCTTCCCATCTGTACCAACATTGCCCCTGTCCAAACACTTTACTTCTAACATGACTCCTGGTCCTCGGACCTCTAACAACACTATTAACTGTAGATTTTTGCCTCCCTTGAGCTGTGAATGACTCTCAGGCACAAATGGGATCTGAAGAACCTCTCTTCCAGCATAAAGCAGAGAGTCAGCCCAGGGGAGTATCTATTGACTGAGCGCAGGCTGAGCTGTCCCAATAAATCAGTGGATGAATGGAAATCGGATGCATCGGGGTGCCCCACCCACCCAGTCTCTCTCCCTGCCCCACGCCCCTCCCCGTCCCAACACCAGCTGGGTAAATAGGGCAAAGTTGTTGCCTCATTCATTGGTAGTAAGATGTTAATTACTTCTAGGTGCCACTTGGTTGCCACTTAAACAGGAAATGTGAGGGCAAATGTAACCAGTCCACTGGGTGACTGTGGGATGTGCTCTGTCCTATGACCAGGACACCTTGAACGCGTCCCACACCATCTGTCAGTTCTGCGCATACAGACCCATACGCACCCACATGATCCTGAATGAGGCTGACTAAAGGGTGGGCACAGTTGGGTACCCAAGACCCACATGTACCCGGCTCAAGGACCTAGGCATAGGTCTTTCCAGACATGGAACTGTGCCAGGTGGTAACCACTGGCCTTTCACATCCAATGTGTATCTTTATTAGAGCATAGGACGGCACTGCAAAGTAGGGCTTATTGTCACCATGTGACAGATGACGTATCCAGAGCCTAGCATGGTTAAATCAGTGGTTTGTACCCTTGGCTGTTGTGGACAGTCACCTGGGGAGTTGTAAGCTATCCAGAAGACCAAAGGAGCAGGCCCCAGCCTAGAGGCTGCTCTAATCAGTTTCTAGGATGAGACTCAGACATTCATTACAAGGTGACATGACTGGTGAGCAGAAGACCCAGGATTGAAACTCAGGCTCCCCCAATTTTAGGAGCCTTCCAAAACTCCATTGGCACTAAGTTATATTCTGCTCTAGAACTGTCCCGAGGAGCTTTCAGTCCAGTGCAAACAGGAGCTGGGGTGGGGGTGGGGAGATGCAGGGAAGACGGTAAACCCGGAAACAGGCTACTTATCAGCCTGTCAGTTCCTATGCTGTCTGCTTTTGATTGCAACCAAAGGATTTTTTTTTTTTTCAGATTTTATTTACTTGACAGACAGAGGGGCAGCGAGAGAGGGAACACAAGCCAGGGAAGAGGGAGAGGGAGAAGCAGGCTTCCCGCTGTGCAGGGAGCCCGAGGCCGGGCTGGATCCCAGGACCCTGGGATCATGACCTGAGCCAGATGCTTAACGATGGAGCCACCTAGATGCCCCAAAGCAAAGGATTTATTTGTGGCTTCAATAGTGTGTTAACTATTTGGGCTCCTCACACCCATCCTACTCTGAATACAGCCTCTCTCCTGCCCAGTGTGGCCTTCCTGGCACAGAGGCTGGGCCTCTGCCTGAC
>RCUC01113205.1:0-42321 GCA_003697995.1 Taxidea taxus jeffersonii | reverse complement strand
TAGTCCTACCACCGACTTTCCGCGCTGCTCTTAAATCATCCGCGGAAAAGGAAGTGGGGGGGCGGGAGCAGGGAGCATTAAGGCCCGCCTCCGAGCCCACCTTATTGGTCGGATGTACCTCGCCGGAAACGCTGAGGACAGAAAGGAAAGCTGGGCGCACACAGAGCGCATGCGCTGAGTCTCGCTAAGCGCGGTGCAGGTTGGGTGTGCGCTGCTTTTCGCCCTTGATGGTGTGAAGGAGTGGGGAGGGCGGGGTCTCTCCTGGGTGGGCGGTGGCCAGAGTGGCCCGGGGGGCGGGGACGAGGCGGGGCCTGGAGCAGAAGCAGAGCGGCGAGTCAGAGGAGCTTGGGGCTTAGAAACGCCCCGAGGTGAATTCTCCTAGCAGAGAGACGCGCCTAATTCCCCTCTGTGAATAATTGCGGGAAAGGCAATGTTGAGAGGCAAAACTATTGGTTGCTCACAATTTTCTCATGATAGATGTTTTTAGAACGTTAGCATGTAGGTGCCGGATGGCAGGTGTCTAACTTCTTTCAACCTTAGTTTTTCATCTGTTAAGTGGAGATATTTATTGCAGGAACATGAAATTGCAGGAACTAAATGATAAAAGTCGCCTGGTGTACAGATTCAGAACACAGTGCAATGCACGGCATACATTAGGCCCGTAATCAATGGTGGCTGTTACTACCCTGGTGACCTAGCGGATGAACGCGGCCAGAGAGGCTAAAGGAGAGGCGCACAGTTTGCAGCCAGAAGGCCAGAAGCAGATCCAACTCTTCTGCCCCCCTCTACACGTATCCAGTCAATGAGAAGAACCGCCTTGGTTAGAGCTCGGCAAGTGTTTTCGCATATAACAATATTTGTTTTTGAGCCATTCACTGACAGTTTTGCCATATAAATATTACCGGTCTCAGAGGGGAGAAAACAAAAACTGAGAGAGGTGATATAAAGTAATCGGTATTCACAAAGCTAGAAAATTGTGGAACCCAGATCCAATCTAAGTTTCCAATCTAAGTTTACATGTATGGTAGCTGCTCTTCCTGGTCCCCTGCCCTGGAAGTATTAGTTGCCACTTCTTGTTGGCCTTCCCAAAGTTTTCTTACTGCCCCTCCATGCTCCAGTTATTGCCCCCTCTTCTTGCAGTACCTGGAAAGGTAAGGATGAAAAGGAAGGAAAATAAACATGATGATACTAATAATAGCTAACATTCATTGAGCTTTTCCCAAAGTACCAGGCTTCGCAGTTGAGTGCTTTAGAGCTATTATTTCATTACTTGTTACAAAGATAAAGGCTCAGAGAGGGTCAGCAATTTGTCCTAGGCTGCATAGCTATAAAGTAGTGAAATCAGGATTTCAATCCACAAGCCTATGTCCAGAGCCTGCTTTTTAAGCAGTGCAGTCCATGTTGAGACGTCATTTGGCTTGCCTAGGGTGGTTTCATCTAAGTACAAAGACTCAAATATGAATTCTATTACAACAGAGGAAACAACAAAACAAAGATTGAAATTACTCTGCTACATAGAATTTAGCTTTTTCTGACCCTGTTCTTTTTTCAAATTGTTGCCTTGATCACAAGCAAATCATAATATTTTTTGATTTCTCAGAGTAGTAAGTTTAAAATAAAGCTAACAGAATACCAAGTAACCGCAGATATGATATGAGTGAAATCGAATGAATGAATTTTTCATAGAAATCTCAATGGAAAACCCAACCTTCTCTTATAGCTATGTTAAAAAGAACCGTGAGATAATCTGACATAGCTCCTAGCTTTAGAAAATTGGAAAGTGACTCCCAAAGAGGTAAGGTGATTTGCCCTAGGTAGCACCGAAGTGTAGTTTTTTTGTTTGTTTGTTTTGTTTTGTTTTGTTTTTAAAGATTTATCTATTGGACAGAGATCACAAGTAGGCAGAGAGGCAGGCAGAGAGAGAGGTGGGGGGGAAGCAGGCTCTCCGCTGAGCAGAGAGCCCGATGCGGGGCTCCATCCCAGGACCCTGAGACCCCGACCAGAGCCGAAGGGAGAGGCTTAACCCACTGAGCCACCCAGGCGCCCCCAAAGTATAGTTTGAAAGCCTAAACACTTGATTCAGTCCTTATATTCCATAGCATATTGGGGAAGGCGTTCATTCACAGTTATATTAATTATTTCATTTACTCCTCAGTGTTCTTATGTGAATGAGATTGTTACTGTTTTACTGTGAAAGAGGTCATTTGACTTACCCTATGATCACGTAGCAAAGTACAGAAAGAAGATTTAACTAAAGTTTTTTCTTTTCTGAGTTCTGATCTCATGGGCCACAGCCCTCATGGTAAATTATTTTTAAGTTAACCACTGTATGTTAATTTTATAAGCTTAATTAAGTAAATGGAATATGAATCTGAGTATAAAGCTTAAGTTTACAGTTTTCCTATGGCTATTTACTGAAACAATCACAATAAATAGATGCAAAGCTACACAATCAACATAAACGATGCAAAGGGCTAAATCACTGCTCTTGATGCAAGCTGGCAAGATTTTGTTTTCTTAGAGTTCGGCTTACTAAGGTTATAGTGTGTCGTGTAATGATTTTCTCATCAATTTTTGGGATCCAAATTACCACCAAATCTTCGCTCAGAATTTTTGCCATTGTATCTTGCCTTTCCTTTGAAGGACCATGGAAGCTACCTACTAAAGTCGGCTTGTATATGTTTTCATTAACTTGGAGACAAATGAAATTGAATTACTTGGCACTAGTGCAATCCTGAATATATATGTTGCATGGCAGTTATAAGGAGGATATTCAGATGATCTAGAATGTGCACACATGAGCTTTTTTAAACATTAGCAGCAGCAATCATCAGGTTGCCAGGGTTGCTCAGTCGGTTAAGCATCCAACTCTTGGGTTTTGGCTCAGGTCCTGATCTCAGGTTCCTGAGATAGAGCTTAGCGTGGGGCTCTTTGCTCAGTGGGGAGTCTGCTTGGGAGTCTCTCTCCCTCTCTCCCTCCCCTCCAGCTCATATGCTTTCTCTCTATCTCTCTCTCAAATAAATAAATTTAAAAAAAAAAAGATTACCACCAATGTAAAAAAAAAAAAAAATTAAAAGGAGTAAATTCTCCATTTACATGGAGAATTTATGGATTCCTGAGACTTTATCCTTAAACCAAATAGAATTATTCTTATACGATGCTACGTCAATAACCAACATTTGTGAGGTTACAACCTATTATTTACAAAGTTTCCCAAGCTACTTCACATAATTCTCACTTCAATTCTGTGATATAGATTTACAAAGGTATCAGGTGCGCCCCCTTATGGTGCTGGTAAGTGCAGCTGAATCTCAAATTCTGATCTTCTGAGTCTACTCTGGTCTTTTACCTCGGGGATGTGTTAAATAATTGTTGAGCTGAATTTTTAAAATTCCATTTTAGAAGAATCTTCCAAGTTTTTAATAGTTCTTGAGGTCTAATTTTTATCATCATAAATACTGATCCTCAGTCCTTTAATTTTCAGAAAATTATGCATAGCTCCCTACAAAGCCTATGAAATCAGCAGGGGGTATTTTAGTAGTGTATTTCACATATTAATGCAAACAGTTTTTATCCCTTAAAAGAGAAGTATGCAGTTTCATCAGTTTTGAAGCTTTGAAGTATCTGCTTCATCTAGATACAGATTTTAACATGCTAAAATATTATAATTAATACAGAAATTACTAGCCCCACCTATCAGTGAAGATGAAGAACTACAAATGATTCATACTGCACTGTAACACAGAATTTTAATTTTCATAGATCCCAGATGGTTATATAGCAAAATTACTTATTATTTTAGTATTTATTTTAATGAAAATGCATATGTGACTTTATTTGGCAAAGTGATTTAGTGCCTATTTATAGAAAAAGGGCTAATTCCAAAATGTTGTCATTTTACAGTTCTCTGAAATAGACTCGAAAGCCACAAAGAGCAATATCTTTCTGCAGTGTGGGAATTTTCAGAGAAAATTAAATGTGGCTTGGAATTGCTAAACTGAACTTTATAAAATGACTATTATGGTATGGAAAGTGCCCTTTTCTGATAGTATTTTATAATTTCCCATAATATGCCTCAATATGACTCAGTGCTCTTGAGAAATATGAACAGTTGTATTTTGCACATATTTGGGTTTTTTTTTTAAATGGTTGTTTGATGCCCACTGTTCACAAAGGAATCTAGTGACCTACCTAGAGGTAAGAAGGAAATACATGATAATTCTGAACAGACAGACCAAGTGCTTACTCTCTGGGGAGAGAAGCAGGGCAACTTGTAGCAAGCAACACAAGCTAATTGCCTGAGGGAACCATGTAACAGTAACACTATTTTTATAAATACAGTGTTTATTACTATTCCAGACAGTATTTGAAAACCTGCAGATTATCCCCAAAGATCTGTGAATTATTGTCAAGTATCTTTTTTTTAAAATATTTTATTTATTTATTTGAAAGATAGAGAGATCACAAGTAGGCAGAGAGGCAGGCAGAGAGAGAGAGAGGGGAAGCAGGCTCCCTGCTGAGCAGAGAGCCCGATGCGGGACTCGATCCCAGGACCCCGAGATCATGACCCGAGCCGAAGGCAGCAGCTTAACCCACTGAGCCACCCAGGTGCCCCTGTCAAGTATCTTAATGAGGTGATGAGGACAGACAACTCTTTTGATTCAGGATGATTCAGAGAGCTGTGGGTAGGGTTTCTTTTTTTCCCTTTTTTCCCGAACAATAAAGCAAAATCTTTTTGTGAAGGAAGAAAAAACCCAGCACATGCTAAAGGCATTTTAAAAATAATTAGCCTTTATTATATTAATAGTTTTTTAGTCAAAACCTCAACGTTTAACTGGAAAAAAAAACTTAAGAATAAATAAAACTGTGAGTAAGAACACGTTTGCATTTAATAAGGCACATGGAGCACAGAGACACTGAGTGCCCAAGTTCTCCCAACTCTTTACTGAGAAAGCCTGGACAATGTGACTGCAGCTTTGGGTCATGAGTCCTCTTGCAGTGGCTGGCAGTTAACCTCTCTTTGGAGTACTCTGTTCTCTCAACTTCTCCCACAGCCTGTGTCTTTCTCTTTCCCATACGCTGACTTCTCTTCTACCCAAACTCTCAAGTATATGGTTTCTCAGGGCTCAGTGCAAGATCTTTTTTTTTTTCCTCTCTCCTGCTTCTTCCTAGATGGTCTCATTAATTTTCATGGGTTTAATGCCATTTCTATACTGAAGCTTCTCAAATATATTTCCAGCTCTAATCCTGCATCTGCAACTGCCTGCTGTATGCACCACTGGGAGGTCTCAGATATCTCAAACATGATACGTTTGAATAGACTGCTTGCTTTTCTCCATGAAACGTTGTCTCTCCACCAACTTCGCCATACAGTAATTCCAGAAACTTCAGTCTACCTCTCCCTTCCCTGAACACCATATCCCACCATCATTGACACCTGAGAACAGATGTCACACCGGACTTCTGCTCTCCCTTTGTGAAGTCAACATTTTGCACATACATTCTTACAACAACCTCCATCTTCTTGCTCTATGATCCATTTATATTCAGCAGCAAAATGATTTTTAAAACGTGAATTGGAGGGGCACTTGGGTGGCTCAGTGGGTTAAGCCTCTGCCTTCGGCTCAGGTCATGATCCTAGGGTCCTGGGATCAAGCCCTGAATCAGGCTCTCTGCTCAGCGGGGAGCCTGCTTCCTCCTCTCTCTCTGCTGCCTCTCTGTCTACTTGTGATCTCTGTCTATCAAGTAAATAAAAAAGAAATAAAATTAAAAAAAAGATTTAAAAAACGTGAATTGGATCACTTCAGTCATCTGTATTCAACCCTTCAGGGGATGCCAGTTGCATTTAGGATAAAAATCCAATTGCTCCCTATGGTCTTAAAGAGCCTAATTGGACCCCTGCCTGTCTCCAACCTCTTTCCAGTAAACTACAGGCATGCTGGTCTTTTTTTTTTTTTTTAAAGATTTTATTTATTTATTTGACAGAAATCACAAGTCGGCAGAGAGACAGGCAGAGAGACAGGCAGAGAGAGAGAGGAGGAAGCAGGCTCCCCACTGAGCAGACAGCCCAATGCGGGACTCGATCCCAGGACCCTGGGATCATGACCTGAGCTGAAGGCAGAGGCTTTAACCCACTGAGCCACCCAGGTGCCCCTGGTCTTCTTTGCTCCACAGGCATGCCAGGTCCTTGCTTCCTCTCCTTTCCAGCATGTGTAGATTTCTCTGCCTGGAATGATCACTTTCTGCTTTTTGGTTGCCTTCTCTTTTTCCATGTCTTACCATGGAGGCTACCTTCTCAGAACTCCGCTTGTTACGTTCTAACAGGAAACGAGGCTAATTTGGCCCTTGATTACTTTTCTATCAAGTTTGCTTTTACGTTGCTACCTCCAAAGCCTTTCTTTTCTTCTTCTTCTTCTTCCTCCTCTTCTTCTCCTTCTTCTTCTTTAGAATAGTTTTTTTTTTTTTTAAGGATCGTCTTAATAACTGTCATATAAACACATTTCCTCCAAAGGTTCCATTTTGGTAGAACAGACTCAAAGCAAGCAACTGCTCCCTTTCCTTTCTATGTTTCTGTTAATTCACCTACCAGGAGTCAGTGTCTAACAATCAGAAAGGATGGCAGAGGTCTTAGAACTTGAGCAGAATCCTAGAGGCTCCCCTCAGTCCAAGCACAATTCTTTGGTTGCTGGACAATGAGGAATTCTAGGGAGTTTTGTGGGCGAATCCAATGTGGCTCCAGTACAAAGGGAAGGTACTTAGGGAGCCTGAGAGCATCTATTAAAATGGAATACAGCAGGTGTGGCTGTATACCCTACTGTAATATTTTAACAAGTATGGTGAGCCCAGGGTATATCAGTCAATCCTGGTTCTGCCCAAGGGATGACCTCTGTGACTCTCCATCTTAGTCCTTGTTTGTCTCCTTTGGTACAACTAACTTTATTTTAGTTATTATTTTTGTTGTTTAGTTTTTTGTTGTTGTTTGTTTGTGTTTGTGGTTTTTTTTTTTTTGCTGTCTGCCCTACTAAAGTGTGGGACCCATGACAACAGGGCAATATCTATTTGTTTACTAATGTGAAATGATTATTCACCTAGCATACAGCTTGAAACACAATTAACTCTTTAAAAAATATTTGCCAAATAAATGAATGAAAACGACTCTCTTTGATTAGAGTAGACTTTATTTTCTATAGAAATGTGAAACTCCAAAAATTCTAGTTGTTCTTAAACCTTAAAAGTGTGGATAAACTTTTTGTAGAATGCCTCTCATTTTTTCCCAAGTGCACATATAATGAAATGACCACATCAGCCTTTCCAACAGCCTCTCTTTCTCTAGGCTTTCCTTTCTAAACCATATCTGCTCATGCCCTGTCTATAGCTTAAAAATTTTCCCGGTGCCTATTTCCAATTTAGAGGAAAATAATTTAAACTTCTGGTCCCATTCAAGGTCCAAAACAGTGTGGGCCCAAACTCCTCTCTAGTGCTACTTCTGTTATGTCCTCTTTCTCTCCCTCAAATGTATCCTGAAACTTGCTGTTCCACAAGAATGCCCCTGCCACTTAATTTATTTCCTCTTCTGAGTGAAATTCTATTCATCTTTCTGGACTCAACACAGTGTGACCACCTCAGAGAACCTTCTTGATATTGACTACCCTCATGGCACTTCCTGCTTTGGTCCTGACCCCTCTCACTTTGAATTTCTACAACACTGCATTTATAAAGCCAACAGAGTACATATTGTATCTCAATATAACATGCATCATAATATGTTGCATTATAGTAATACAATGTGGAGTCTCCCTTGTCAGAGTCTCAGTTTTTCAAAGGGAACAATGTCTTTCATTCTTCTTTGTGTATTTTACATTAGCACAGTGCAACCGGCACTCAAGATATGTGTCTTGATCAGACCCAAACTGTGGAGATTTTTTTCCTGATTTTAGACAAATAAACTCTTCAGTAAGGTGCACTGAATAGAGCAGCAGGGCTGCTGAAGTCAGGCAAATTTGAGTCAGAATCCAGGCTCCACTCTCCTTCTCCTTATGTGACCTTGGGCAAGGTACTTAAGCTTTTTGAAATCCAGATTCTGTGGTAGAAAAAATAACAACTCCTAAAGATTTCCACATTCTAATTTCTGGAACCCGTGAATATCTTAAATTCCATAACAAAGGCAAATTAAGGTTGCAGATGAAATTCAGTTTGCCAACTGTCTGGTTTTAAGGTAGATTATCCTGGATTAGCTGGGTGAGCCCAGTGTAATCACCAGGGTTCCTGAAACGGGAAGACAAGATTGCAAAAGAGACCCAAAGAAATGGCAGCATGAAAAGGACATGGCCACTGTTGATGACTCTTTTTTTTTTTAAGCTTTATTTAAACATATAATGTAACCCCACCACCCTCTCCCAACCCCTTCCCCCCCACCCCCCTCAGTTTGTTTTATGACATTAAGAGTCTCTTTTGGTTTGTCTCCCTCCCGATCCCATCTCGTTTCATTTTTTCTTTTCCTACCCCCTTAACCCCCACCCCCGTTGCATCTCCACTTCCTCATATCAGGGAGATCGTGTGATAGTTGTCTTTCTCCAATTGACTTATTTCGCTAAGCATAATACCCTCTAGCTCCATCCATGTCATCGCAAATGGTAAGATTTCATTTCTTTTGATGGCTGCATAGTATTCCATTGTATATATATACCACATCTTCTTTATCCATTCATCTGCTGATGGACATCTAGGTTCTTTCCATAACTTGGCTTTTGTGGACATTGCTGCTATAAACATTCGGGTGCACGTGCCCCTTCGGATCACTACGTTTGTATCTTTAGGGTAAATACCCAGTAGTGCAATTGCTGGGTCATAAGGTAGCTCTATTTTCAATTTTTTGAGGAACCTCCATGCTGTTTTCCAGAGTGGTTGCACCAGCTTGCATTCCCACCAACCCACTGTTGATGACTCTTAAAATGGAAGAGGAGTGTCAAGAGCTGAGAAGATAAAACCTTCAAGGTGTGAGACTCTAGAAGATGGGAGCTTCTAGAAGATGGAATGACAAGGAAATGAATCCTCCCATAGAGACTCCAGAAAATAACACAGACCTGCCGACATCTTGATTTTAGCCCAGTGAGACCCACTTCACATTCTGAAGTATGTATTGTAAGATAAATTTATGTTGTTTCCAGCCAGCAAGTTTGTGGTAGTTTGCTACAGCAGCCATAGGAAAGTAACATAGTTTCTTTAACTATAATATGAGAATAGTAACAGATAACATATTACAAAATTTTTGTAATATTAAAATATCACAAAATGCTATGTATCATTATATCTCATAAGATAATGCATATGAGAGACCATTACTGTGCCAACACACTGAAGATATTTCATAAATGTTAATGCTTTTCTCCTTCTCTCTTCCTGTCTGAACACACTCGTCTAGCAGATAGATATAAATCTAGCTATATATAATCAACATTGAATTGTTAATACTCTTATGGTATTTAAATCAAATAACCATTACAATATTTTTCCTTTATTGTTGTAACATATGACAAAGTAAGCTCAGAGGATTACCTGTCCATTTCTTATTCTGTGGCTCTCATGAAAGATGACTTTCCTTTCTGCAGACTTTTATTGAGCACGGCAGTTGAATATTAACTTTTTTTTTTCATTGTTTAGAGACACTGACATTTTAATGATAGAGAATTATCTTAAGGATAGATTTATAAATGTTATACTTAAAAAAATGTGTCATTTGACCTTACTATTACCTAGTTTAAAAACTGCCATCGTTTAGCCTATTCAATACTTCTTTTGTTCTTTTTGGGGAGGGGAAGCTGAGGAAGGGTAAGTGGTTCTAATTCAGCAGAAAAGTTTAGGTAACAGTTATACCAGATCCGGTAGCAATACAAAACAAAAAATATTAAATTAGCATTCCAAAATCTTAAATTTTGTTGTGAAATGCAGGTGCCTGATGTTGTGACTGAAATCCTGTAATTTTAGGCTTTAAAACAGTTTGCTCAGAAGTCATATGAATGGGAGGTAAGTGCTGGCTTAGGCCCATAGTAACTACAATAGTGAATTTGTATTGTATTGTGTTCATTATATTACATCACGTCGTTATATTAATCATATATCTCATTTTACCATGTATCACTTTATAATTTATATATTACCTATGAATTAAATAAGCTTTTGTGGTTTCAGTTAGATATCCAATCATGACAAACTATTAATTCCTTAGGGAAAATGCCTTCCACATTCCAGTAATATTACAAATAATCTGTTACAGGGATGCCTAGGTGGCTCGGTCAGTTAAGAGTCTGACTCTTGACATTGGCTCGGGTCACAAACTCAGGGTCATGAGATCAAGCCTGGAGTCTTGAGATTCTCTCTCTCCCTCTGCCCCTCCTCCCACTCTAAACCAAGCATACAAACACACAAACTGCTACAGATGGCCAAACTGCATTCTGGAACATTCTGGAAACTATCCCAGTTATTCTTATTCTCTTGCATTTCAGTCTGTAGCCACTTCATATCCTTCATACGTATTTTTCAAGCTTTTCAGACTGTGACTCAGAGTAAAAACACCACTTATATTCTAACCCTCTACACAGCCTCACGTCCACATACACAAAGTTTCATAAAACACCCTAACTATGTGTGATACATTCTATTTTCTAAACTTTTCCATTTTGTTTTCATCATTTTTTTCTCTAAAAAACGATTGTTACAATATATTATACTAATTTTTACCACTCAGTGATAGATAATGACCTGTCAAGATCTCTACCATTCCTCCTTCATTTCTTTGCAATGACTATTCTATATTTCACATGACATATTTATTTTGTTTGTTTTTTTAAATTTTAAAGTGCTAGCAGGGCAGATCATTAGCAAATGCAGTAGCTGGGTAAGTTTTTTTTTCCTTGGATAAATATACATACTCTGCTTTCATTATAAAAGTATAATGACATGTCATATCAGGAGATCATATACCGTTTCCTCACTGTCTCATATTCATTGCTTTTGAAGGGGGGTTCTTATGGTATATATCCATTTCTAGAACATAAGCAGAACATAGAGCATTTTGCTTCTTTTCAGATGGAATGCAGCTGATGCATTACTTTCACGGAGGAAGCTTTGGGAAGAGATGGGCCCAGAAGCTTATACAATTTGGGAGGCTCTCTTTAAGAAAAAGAATACAAAATTATAAACCCACAATTAGATATGAAAGTCAATAGTTATTTGGAATGAGGAAAGACATCATAAGACACGACAAATATTTAATGACAAAGAACACAAACATCACAATGTCCAGAAAAGTAACATAATAATAATAACAATTATTATTATTTTTAAAGATTTTATTTATTTTTGACAGAGAGACTGTGAGAGGGAACACAAGCAGGGAGAGTGGAAGAGGGAGAAGCAGACTCCCTGCTGAGCAGAGAGCTGAATGCAGGGATCAATCCCCAGATCCTGGGATCATGATCTGAGCCCAAGGCAGAGGCTTAACAACTGAGCCACCCAGGTGCCCCCCCCACCTTTTAAAGATATTTTTTATTATTAACTACTCTCATACTTCTTTGATAATCTTCCCCTTATACTTTTGGAAGCAAATTCTTTGGTTACTTCTTCATATGATGAGGTTTGGGGAATATTTTCCATAGAAAGAATAGAAATATTAAAAAAAAAGAATAGTAAGATAACTTAGTTTTTGGTCTACCATGATTTATTAAAATTTGGTTTCTGTTTTTTATATTTTAGAAATATTTCTTGCAGCTTTACAAATTATTATTGGCAAAGCCGTACAAATTGTTAGGATTGTTGTCAAATTTGAAAAACCTTCTATTAAGTTTTTTGTATATATGATCTCTATGTTTTTAGAGCATTTTGAATTTTTTTATACAATGTCTAATTTTAAAAACTTTGAATTAACGACACTCATTAACCAATTTGCTCTAGACGTCCTCATTGCAGTGATGTAAGTTTATGTTATATTCATTAATGTCAGTATTTGGTGTCAAGTAAAAAAGATATTTAATTTTTTCCAGTGTATTTATATGATTCACTCCTCTTTATTAATTCGGTTATCAAACAATCCAAGAGCCTATTCATTATTTCTCCTTAATTTATTACTTAATTATGATCTCTTAATAAATTACTGCATTTGATATGATGAAATTTTTTGTTGCAATTCACTTCTTGATATAGGAATAATTTCTACTGATTTTTATTGTTCTATTTATCACTCTACTTCTTTTGTGTCTTACCCCATTACTTTTTTTAATCTAAATTTCTCTCAGTTCTTTTAGTACATAAATTTAAAGATAACAGAAAACACATTCCAAATTCACACAAATTAGGTGTCTATAATTTTGCATTTGCTTTGTTGAAATGTTCTAAAATATCATTCCACATTTCAATTAAAATGTATATTCCTAACTCAATTTTCCCTTTTGCTAGATTTTCAAGAGACACTCTACCACCAGAATACCACCCGGAAAGGGATAATGGTTTTAACTGTGGTTAAAGTGTCTTACTTCTGCAAGTTTTACAAAAATATACGACCACATGTAAGTACAGTTCCAGGGTCTTGAAACAGTTTAGTTCAAGTGAAAAGCCTGACCACTTCCCAAGCTTTAGGGTCCATCTGCTGTGTGCAGGAATAAGGGCCAGACTGAATGACCTCCAGGCACACCATTAGGGAGGACTAATCATGCCTCAGGGCAAAACAAGAACGTCTTTACAATACGAGCATCGTAGTTTCTATCTCCTCAAAGTTAGAGTCTAGGGCAAGGACATGGATGCAGGCAGGTTGCTTATCTGGCATGTGAGCCCAGGAAGCACAGATGATGATAGGGGAAACGACAGGGTAGAAAAGGGAGAAAAGCCAATTAACATAGGTAAAAAGTAGTTTAGGGGTGCCTGCGTTGTCCTGTTGGTTGAGTGTCCAACTCTTGATTTCAGCTGAGGTCATGATTTCAGGGTCATAAGATAGAGTCCTATGTCAGGCTCTGTGCTCAGCTCAGTCTGCTTGTCCCTCTCCCTACTCCGTCTTGCACTTTCTCTCTCTCCCAAATAAATAAGTAAAACCTTAAAAAAAAGTTTAATGAATGGTAGGGGTCTAGAACAACTAAGGCCCAATCCCACCAGAGATGCTTTGAAAACTTTGTAAAGCCCAACTCTGAGTTCACCCACTGGGAGCTGAGGAGGCCCCCAAAGCCCTGAGAACGGAGGACAGGAGGGCAGGGGGAGGCTCTGAGTCTGTGCACCTGCAGGTCTGCGCAGGCGAAGTCAGGAGGACAGGGAGAGATAGAGCAAGAATGTGTCGCACCTGCTTCCCTGCGTGAACCTTTCTCCACCTGAGAATTTAGGAACTCTTCAGTGCTATGGACCTTTCTTATTTCATTATGATGACTGAAATTAGAGGAGAAGGGTTTGAAAGACAATGTGGAATCATCCCAATTTGCCAAGGAAAGTTCTCTAATCCCTGTGATTAAATTATAGAATCAAGACATTTTGGGCTAGAGATAAGTAGTTTCTTTAAGCTCAAAGGAAGCACAGTTAGAATTTCTAATTCTCTTTACTTAAATTCATTACCTTCTAGGTGTAAAGAAAAGTGGTGAAATATTTTTGTATACACCAACAAGAAACCATTCATTCATGAGAATGAATTTCACCTTTCTAAGGGCTCCTGGGTGGTGTGTGGTCTTTTTTATTTTAAGGAAGGAGAAAAACGTGACCACTTTATTCTCAGTACGATGGTCTCCTATTCGGAGATTGGAATTATGATAATTCAAGGGAGAAAAATAAAACACTGAAGTGTAGGATTGGTTTCGTAGGAGAATGAATGCCAGACTGTGCTAATGAAATTGGGTTCTTGTCCAAATTCAGTCAATGCCATGAACCTTGAGAAACCATTTCCTTTCTCTGTACATCAGTTCCCTCATCTATATGATAGAAGGCTTGGTTTGGTTGACCCTGAAATTCACTTCTGTCTCTGAGATACTGTCATTGGAAAAATTAAGGGCGTAGCACGTTGCGAGGCATGGGCCGCACTGTGACACTATGCCCTTGGTCAGATAGGTTAACCTTTTTGACCTTCAGTTTTCTCATCTGAAAAACGAAGGGGATGGGTTAGATATTCCTTGAGGACACCTCTGCTATATATAATCCAATGACATGAAAATATGGGGGCAGAAAATCTGGAAGGACGCACAGAAGGAAGACCAGCCTCACCACTGGGTGGCGATCTTGTTCCATTTAAGAAAGATTTTTATAGCTTTTACCAATAGTGCCAAAGTTTGAATTAACTAAGCATAGTGAAGAAAGATTTTTGAAAGGATACTGAAATAAAATCAGGTCAGCAAAAACTCAGAATTATGGTGGAATGACAATAAATAGCAATGCCAAATAGGAGACATAAAATCCCCATAGCGAAGGCAGTAAAACATAGAGGGGTATATGAGAGTTGTGTTTTGGGTATTATTTAAAGGAATATAGGGAGAGGAGTACACTGTAAATTTATATGGTTTTGGAAAACATGATTTAAAAGTTAACTCTAACATTTAAAGATTTAACTTGTAGAATAACCAAGTACCTTGAAACTGCTGGAGTGTAAACACCTAAACCTACAAAATCTAAACCAAATCAACAAACATATTTATTTTGTCTAAATCTAAAGGAAATACAAAAGGGAACTATAATCCTGTTCCAATATTTTAATAGTAAATAGAATGGGCCAATCCACAAGTTCAGAGTTTTTACACATTTTATAGGAGAGCTTGGTCTCTCTCAACCTATTAAGCTTACCTTTAGGATTTTGGAATGATCACTCCTAGAGTTAATGGTCTATATTGGTACCTGCAGGGCTTTGAGACGAGGTCCGTTTCTGTGGAGATAAACGAGCATCAGTAGGAATGCAGGGGAGGATAAAGGCTTTCTGATCACAGCGCTGCCCACCTCTATCTCTAGGAAAGGTTATATTCAAAAGAAAAACATAATCTCCTCAATAAAGCATCAGTGAACATGAAGAGGAAGACCCAAGGGCTTGAGGAAGAGGGCAGTGCTAGAGAACTAGACTCTGGCATGCAACCTTTGCTCTCCCAAATATTGCAAATCATGTCTTGTACAGTAAGCTGAGAGCCCGTGGCCCGAGATGGGTAGGCTCCAGCCTGCCATTTTCCACTGCAGATTCCTCTGCTTGCCTTCCCCTCTAGTTTTCTCCCAGTAATTCCTTATCCTCCCTCGGAGGGTGGGCACGGTTTTTCCGAAGGCCAAAGTGTGGGCCTCTGGTTTCTGGTTGCCATGGCTCCTGCTTTTTCCCCATTCCTTTGATACATCAGCTATTAGCTTACATAATCCTCTCACAGGAGGATGTCCCCATTCAAAAGAAAAAAGTTATATTGCTAAGTAACCTTTAACAATGAATGGCATTCATTATGCATGTGCTTAATGATACAAAGGCAGTTTTGCTCCATTTCAGGTGATAACAGCAGATCAAAGGCACCAGGACCAGAGCGTACTTTAGAAGAGCTAGCGGAGACTGCACGGAAATAATGCTTAGCATTTATGTCGCACTTTATTCTCTCAAAGGATTCTGCAATTATTAATTATCCCGCACAATAGCCCTATGAGGAAGGTCAGTGTCATTAGCTCTGTTTTGCTGGTGAAGAATCAGATAGCAGTTAGGCGTTTCCACACACCGCCACCACTGGAAGATCTGGGGTCAAAGCAGACCCAGGGGTGAGGATTGCAGGTGAATTGTGAAGCTGCTGAAGGCTAAACGGAAGGAAGCTACCCCTTCTGAGGTTCCATTTCCTTTGATCTGCCTTTTGAAAACCCTCTGCCCAGAACCGGGTTCTGGCCTCATATACCCCCCCAACCCCAACCCCTGCACCCTGATTCCTCTTACTCTAATTCTCTTTTCTACCTATCCAGGCTTTTCTAAGTCATTTCATTCCCTTTCCATCCATCCATTCATTCATTCATTCAATGAATCTCAATTGAGTATTTACTGTTATTGATTGGGCAGGAATGTAGAACGGGGGAAAAAAACCCCACCTGATTCTCAAAGGATTTCTGTGTTCAGGAACTTTTACTTTGCAGCAGATACAGCAGGGCACAACCACGTAGAGGACGCCGAAGGAGGAAGGAGCAGAGTCTTCCTGTGAAGGACGGCACTGAGGAGGTGATCAATGCCTGTGAGTCCAGCAGTCGGGCTCCTGGAGACCCCAGGCGGAGGAGATAAGAGTAAGGCATCCTGAATGTTGGCTACTTCACATTTTTGCCTGAGGCCAGGCCTTCTATTGGCTAATATGACAAACTCATATTTTGCAATGTTTTAATTATTTCTGGGATGTCTTCCTTTTTTATGGGAACAGAAGCAGCTTGGAAAGAGGTGCTGATTCTGGCCACACACGGCTACTGTAGGAACCGTGGCAGGAGCAGCCACCATGTGTTGCGTGCCCGCTCTGTCACAATCTCGGTCTTGGCTAAGCTTCACAACGACCTTGGATGCAGCTATGTTATTCCCCTTTTTACAGTTGAGGAAAGAAGGGCTGAAATGTTTAAGTAATTTGCTCAAAGCCACATAGTTCTTTCAGACATTTAAAAGGAATTTGGTGAGCTATGTTTTGTGCTAAGCACAGGGATCCAAATGGTGAGCAAGACAGACACGGTCACTCCCTATTTTTAGTTTAGACTCCCTGGGGAAAGACAAGCATTAATCAAATAATAACTACATATCTACATCGAATCATAACCTGTAAGAAAGTCCATGAAGGGAAAGGGAAAGGTATAATATGGAGAAGCTTAAACATGGTAACCTGATCTAGACTAGCAAGGTGGGGACAAATATGGAGGAAAGGTCAAGGTCAAAGACCATGTACCTGAAGCTGAGTCTTGAAAAATACTGGGCCAAGGTGAACAGCACATGTGAAGGCCTTAATGTAGGAAGGAGCTGGGAGTGGTTGAGCGTCTGAAAGCAGGTCTGCTGTGCAGAAGAGGAGGGAGATGACTCAAGGTGGGAAGACAACTGGGGAAGGAGGTAGGGTCTGTTCTTGTAGGACCCTGTAGCCTAGGGTAGAATTTGATGCTTAGAAACAATAGGTATTCAAGGATTTTAAATAAATGTGTGCCTTGATCAGATGAAAAGTCAATCTGCATACAATGGGGAGAATAAATTGAGGAAGAGCCAGAGTATGCAAAGGGACTCTGATGTGGAGGTGTTGTGATAATTTTGGTGGAGGGGATGGTGGGACCAGGGCAGTTGTGGTAGAGATGGTGAGAAACATGCTGGGTAGTGAAATTATTTGGAAAGTCAATTGCAGAGTTTTTGGTGATAGGTGTGAGGAGATGGGGTGCAGGAGGAAAAGGCGGGTGTCAAGGCTGATTGCCAGGTGTTTGGCTTGGACAAGTGAATGATTGGAAATGTGCACAGGAGGAACCAAGGGTTGGGGGCAATTTCTTAAGTGGCAGAGGTAGAATTTGAATCTAGCTCTGTTTCTCATCAAAATACACTCTATCGTCATAACACATACCTATTTTTGGAAATCTAGTATTGAATTGTACTTCCAGTTTGCTAATTGTGATCAGTTCCCACCACAATCCTTGTGATCTTCTGGAAGAAATGCACTTCACCTTTGTTGTCTAGTCTGTAGTGACATCAGCAGGAGAAATGTCCAGTCCGGCAGGAACACAAAGGAGGTCCCTTTTGGGAAGGAGACCTATAATTCCGCCAATCATCCTGTTCAGCAGTTAGGGAGGAAGGCTTGGACTCCAAGTGTAAGGGTTCCACTCTTGTCCCCAGGACTTGTGATCTCTGTGACATCAGGCAAATTATTTAACATTTTAAGTCCTCTTTTTCCTCCTCTGTGAAGAAAGAATTATAATAGTATCTTCTCCATTGTCGAGTTGGTGGAAGAATCAGGACTATTGCTCATAGGACACCTTTGAATGAATTAGGGAAAGGCTCCTATTTACAAGTAAGAAGTCTTTTTGAGGTTAATATATGATATATTTTTAATTAATTTCAATTACACAAACATAAAATCATTTTGAATAAATAATGCAGATCAAATTATTAAACATAAAATAATATCCAATTTGAATTTTTAATCATAATAATTAGAAAATCAAATTTAAAAATAATAGATACATAACAAGCTAAAAATTTTAATAGTGGTTAATTATGAAATTTCCATAGCAACAAATAAACAAGTGCTCTAATGTAATTAGCAGCTCGTTATATAGTAACCTCTAATTTGTCAATTTAATACTTACATTGTATATTATTAATGCTAAATTAATATTGGTTATTACCTAGTTATTTGTTTCATAAAGAAAGTGCCTGTATATTTAAGATGGGAACTCTACTATCCCATTCAGTACAGAAAACAAGTAGCAGTGTATGCATTTCAGTATAGTGACACTGATAGAGTTGTCTTTTTTTTTTTTTAATTTTAAGATACTAACCAATCAGTACTTCAGTAAGAAAGCAGCTTCTTATTTAGAAACAGAAGTTATTCTGAATGTTGTTTGATCATCAAGCTATTTTAATAATTAAGTACATTCTTCCTTTGTAAGTTCAAGTGGGAAGGGATATATATTAATCCTATTGAAAAAGACAGTTTATAGTCACCTGCCACAAAACTATATTAATAAATATGTAGGTTGCTCATCTTTGAAGCTAAATTTGAATTTATAGTAAAAAATTTAAAAAAAATCTCAAAAGATGGCTAAGACATGAGAGTTTCCTTTGATGTGTTACTTTTGTGCAGTGTACTACCTAAACCACTGAATGCAGTGGTTCTGGGCAGGATTACAAGAGATAATTCTATAAAGTACTTAGTGTACGTGGGAACTGTCAGACGCTGAGTGGTCATAAATGTTAGCTTTTTACTTTTAGTTATTAAACCTACACAATAATAGAGGCACTGTAGTTATTAAACCTACACAATAATAGAGGCTCTTGCCCCAGTCCTAGTTCTTTTTTCAATTAGTACTGAATATATATTGTCAGTGTGAATAATGCACTTTAAAGAATGATGCTCAACTAAATTGCACAAATGCTTTTCAGTGAACTCCTCTCTTTAGCACCACACTGCTGCAGGTATAACTATAATTATGGGATGCACAGTGCTTTGTTATCAGTTGAAGTTGATTGCTTGTTCTCAGATTGCAGACAAAAGTCCATATTATGGTTTGTTTTAGTGTTTTGGTTTTGTTCATGGCAGCGGACTGGGAAAGGAAGTCCAGTGCTGATTGCTAAAGTACAAATGACTATTAGTCCCAGTAAGTATTCCATATTGGGACATCCAAGAGAAAGAAATGGGGGTCATTTAATGCTCAGTGGTAAGCATATTTAAAGAAGAGGTGAACAAGAGGACCTTATGATGTGATTTAAAATGATTTAGGAGGGCAGAGGAAAAAGATATGGGAGAGGTTTTCATAGAGAGAAGATGATATTTAGCCAAAATGCTTCCATTATGATCAGAAAAGCATGAAAACATGAACAAGAGGAAATAGGAAGTGATGTGGGAAAGTCAGGGGCACTGGCTTGGTAAGCAGTGCACAGAGAAAGGTGAAAACTTCACATCAAAATGTAAGGTTGAGAGCAAGAGCATGAGAGGACAGCAGAAAGACAGCAGAATTGTTGAAGCCAAGCATGGCATTCCTGCACGCTGAGCTGGGGTGAGCAGGGATTCAGGGGCTCCATGGTCATTTCTGCAGCAAGTCCCAGAGGAGAACTGGTTGTGGGGGAATAACCTCAATTTTCTTTTTGTTAGTTTTATTTCTTGAAAAGTCCTTCATCTTTACTACCGTGTTGCACTATTTTGGAAGGCCTTTGTTTTTTTAAAAAGAAAAAAACAGGGGTGCCTGGGTGGCTCAGTGGGTTAAAGCCTCTGCCTTCGGCTTGGGTCATGATCCCAGGGTCCTGGGATCGAGCCCTGCATCGGGCTCTCTGCTCAGCAAGGAGCCTGCTTCCTTCCTCTCTCTCTGCCTGCCTCTCTGCCTAGCTGTGATCTCTGTCTGTCAAATAAATAAATAAAATCTTAAAAAAAAAAAAAAAGAAAAAACCATTATCAGTTCAAAGCATCGACTGTTCTACGAGGCTAATTGAGGACAAATATTTCTGGAAGGTGGACATTAAGAAGAGAGAGAGAGAAGAGGAGACAAAAAAGGGAGCATCAGGCAAAGGGAGCACCTTTCACAAAGGTGATCAGTGAGAAACCTGCTAGAGAAAATCAGAGAGTGAGCCAAGAAATGAGAAGTCTGAGCTCTGATGAAGGGAAATCATTCATAATAGCAACAGCTTTTCTAGTACACATACCTGGACTTCTGTACTTGTACATCTCTTTATACTTATAAAATCAAGAATAATTAAGTCATGTGAGGGCAAACTTTTTCCGCAAAGTACTAGACAGTCCATCATGTAATAAATATTTCAGCCTTTGAGGGCCAGACGGCCTCTGTTCTGCTACTGCAGAGGAGAGACAGCCATGGACGGTATAAAGATGGATGAGAGTGTCTGTTGCAATAAACCTTTATTTACAAAAAACAGATGTCAGGCTGGGCTTGGCTTGTGGGTTATAGTGTACTGACGCCTGAGCTTCGGAATTGAATCCCCACATTTCCAGATGCGAACAGGAGATCCAGCGCATTTCAGTCAGCTACCCCAAACATCACAACTCAGGAGAGGGAGGTATGAATTGGAGAATAAGTGCTTAGATATATGCTAATTCTAGAGGGCGCTTATCTAAATGAAACTTAGTTGCGCTGAAATTCAGATTCTCAGACGCTTCTTGAATGCCTCACTCTGGCTCATTGAGGCTTCTGAATAGCCCAGAGGGCTCAACCCTTAAAGCAACCAAGTCTTTCCAAGTTAATTATCTTGGACAGATCATCTTTCTAAGATCCCTTCAGTTTGGCCACACCTTTTAAAATAGCATCTAATTTAACCTTTGTGAAAGAGAAGACTCATGTTTGTAATTTATTATCAATTTTAGAGCTAAATAGCTCATTAGGTATCATCCAACCAAGGGCCCTCGGGAACTACGGGGACTCAGAATCCTGCTCCACCTTTGCGGGTCCGTGTTGACTCATTCAAGGGCATCTGCGTCTTTTGGGGGCCGATCAGTTCTCTGGCTGTGAGAGGGCTTGAGCCCAGCAGTATCCCATTCCCCACCCACAGTCGGTAACAGAGATGATCAGATGATGCAGCTTGTCAGAACTGGGGTTCCCGTGAGACTCTCTGTTCTTCCCTTCTTCCTGCCTAGCTGCAGCCCATGAAGACCTTCTCCTAGCCACTAGCCTAGCAGAAATAAGAAGCCTTATTTCTGGGGTTGGAATTGATACCCTAAATCTGATATTGGGTCCTCAGTTCCCTCCCGTGTGAATGCCCCAGGAGCTTCTGCTGCTCTAGAGGCTCCTGACACACATGCCTGGTCTAGAGCCCCAGTTGCTGTGACCCCTATCTAGCTCTGTCCTCTGATGGAACTGGGGACTGCTCTGAATTTTAGCTCCCTTTTCCCAGACTCACCTTGCCTTTTGCTGTCCTTTGCTCCTTCATCTCGTTTTACCCCATCCTGACCGATCCCTGTCGCCCAAGTACTCCCTGGAAATATGGGGGACAAAGCCCCTGAGACCAAGACTCTTCCATTAGCAGACAAAGAGTCTGGACACTGCATGTGTCCTTAGCACTGATCTGACATTTGGATGGGGGCGTTAGCCACAAGTTCATGAAATGCCCTAATCATTGTGATGTGGACCATTGGCTTAATCCATCTGTATGAGACTGTCAGGTTCAACCCTGTTTTTTTTTTTTAAGATTTTATTTATTTATTAGACAGAGAGATCACAAGTAGGCAGAGAGGCAGGCAGAGAGAGAGAGGAGGAAGCAGGGTCCTGCTGAGCAGAGAGCCCGATGCGGGGCTCTATCCCAGGACCCCGGGATCATGACCTGAGCCGAAGGCAGAGGCTTTAACCCACTGAGCCACCCAGGCGCCCCTCAACCCTGTCTTTTTAGGCTGACTCTGTGCCCCTCACCTGCCAGCTACAGGTACCATCTTGCCTCCCAGGGGAGCACATCAGCTATCACAAGGAGCAAATGATCTCTGAGAGAAGACCTGAAGGGCTTCCTTAGGTAAGGGCACAACTTTAAGCCATCATCTTTCTAGAGCAACTGTATGCTCTGGTTTGCCTGGGATCATCCCACTTTACATTTGCTGTCCTGGCATTGTAGTGAATGGGGCCCCAAATATTGTCCTGATTTGGGTGAAATCTTATATGGTAAACCTACACTTCTCATCTGAAAAATGGGGATAATACTGCCAACCCTTTCTTTCTTATAATGTTGGTGAGAGGACCAAATGTGATTGTGTATAGGAAAGTGTTTCAGAAGGATTTAAAGGGGATGAGGTAACTGGGTGATGGGCACTGAGGAGGGCACGTGATGTTATATGCAAGTGACGAATCGGTGACTCTACCTCTGAAACTAATCATATGCCGTATGTCAATTAGTTGAATTTAAATGACATAAGATTTAAAAAAGGAAAGAGGGGCGCTTGGGTGGCTCAGTGGGTTAAAGCTGCTGCCTTCGGCTTGGGTCATGATCCCAGGGTCGTGGGATCGAGCCCCACATCAGGCTCTCTGCTCTGCGGACACCCTGCTTCCTCCTCTCTCTCTCTGCCTCTCTGCCTACTTGTGATCTGTCTATCAAATAAATAAATAAAATCTTTAAAAAAAATAAAAATAAAAAAGGAAAGAAAGGGAAAAAATGACTTAAAGAAAAGCTGCCCTGGCAACATGAAGTAGCAGTATTATTTTTTGTTGTTATGATCTATTTTGGCTTTCATAGACTTATTAGTTCAATTCCATTTTCTTGGATATGTTTTAGATTGTCGAGGTCATGAAACAAGTTACCTCCAGATTAGAGAGTTGTTATTAGATCTATATACGGCTCCCTTAGCAGTACAAAAATCTCATTTTTTCAAGTTAACACTTCATTTAAAAATACGATTGATTTTTTACAAAACAGAAACATGCTACCACTATAATTTTTCTCCACTATTCATGCTAGACTTCTGGATGATAAAACAAAGGAAAAGATCTACAAGTAGAATTTTAAGTAAAGGAGAAGCCACAAAGCAATCATAGCGACAGTACACATGGGCAGAAAACCAGAACACAGAATAACTAACCGTGTGTGTGTGTATGTATGTGTGTAGTAGTCATTCTGACTCAATTTAAGAAATTTAGACTTATAAGTGCACATTTCCCTGTACCTTTTCATATTAAAATGGACAAATATCCTAAGCTAGAAAGGAGAAAATGTAGACCTGGATAGCTAATAAGACGTTGGACCACATCCTGCATGACTGAGAGTTGACTGTCTTTGAAGCAATGACATTTCCTCTCTTCAAAACAAGCAACCCCATCCGTAATTAAACTCCAGTCTGATTGTGTTCTGACTCTAAGTGTTGCCTCTGGTGTAATAATGCACTTGTTCAAGCGGGATTGCTTTTCTATTGCTCTTTATTCCTGAATGACCTGATCTTTTCTAAATACGGAGAAGATGTGCTTATCTTAATGAAATAATTATTTCTTTCAAGGCCTGACAGTATTATTTGGTAAGGTATCTATTTTCAGGCTTCTGATGATGCCTCCAGGCCACGAAGGAGTTAATTTCCCTCAAATGGACAGTGTGAGTTCCTTAAAAGGGAGGAAAGCTCTTATGGATTTCACAAGAGGGTTCTTGGCTCTTCCACTAGAGCACTTGCCCCCACCGTTCACTGTAATTTTGTTTCAATGTGGTGAAAATAATCTGTATTAGAATGCCCCTGAAGCTGGAAACCAGTAGCCTTAATGTTTTGTTTGACCTGCAGTTATTAAAAAATGATGAAATTTCATGTAGAAACATATATTTCTGGCTTCTCGAAAAATTGCAGTATTTCATGTCAACAAGTTGGCTGGAAGCTGAGTGGTGAGTGGCTGTCCTTTTAATTTAACGGTGGCCTTCTCTCATCTACGAGACTTCGTGTTAGATTTCTTAATCTGTATCTTCATTGATTGCACAGACTGTAAAGACCTGTTGTATGCAAAAGCCTGCTCAAGTTGCTAAGCCAACATGTTCGTGTCTCTGCTAAAGAACTGTGGGGGCGCCTGGGTGGCTCAGTGGGTTGGGGCCTCTGCCTTCGGCTCAGGTCATGATCCCAGAATCCTGGGATCGAGTCCCGCATCGGGCTCTCTGCTCAGGAGGGAGCCTGCTTCCTCCTCTCTCTTTGTCTCTCTCTCTTTCTCTTCCTGCCTCTCCCCCTACTTGAGATCTCTGTCTATTAGATGGATAAATAAAATCTTAAAAAAAAAATTTAAAGATCTATGAAATGTCAGTCCTCTGAGATGCTTTAGTGGAAAGCATTCTTCGGATACATGAGTTAGGCTACGTATTTCTCCCTTGGAAATTCATAACACATATTAGCATAGCAAAGGCTCCGAAAAGCCCTCAGTAAGGAAACTTGTTAAATATTGCTTATCATTGTTTCTTTACTAAAAATACTGTTTTAAGTAGTATCTACTGCCTCTGAAAGGGCTACTTCTGGGGAACACACTTTAAGAAATAGAGACTTGTAGCTTGGCTCTGAGCTGAAGGCTATTAATGTCTACATATTAATAAATGTAGAGAATAAATCAGAAACCTGGGAGAGTCTTTTGCAAAAATCTTCAAAGGGGAAAAAATAACTGAATGATAGGGTGTTCATTTATAACATGAAATAAGGCTTGTAAGATGTAAGGGCTCACATGCCTTGTTTTGTAAAACACTAATATTGGATGGAGCTTTATACTTTCTCTTTTTTTGAATTGTCATTTGTTATAGAGAATTTTTCTAAAATCCACTTGGTATGGTAAATGGGAAGAATAAATAAGTGTGAATTGTTTTGAGGGCTGATTCCCTAATAACATTTATGTGTTTGTTTAACAAAGCCAGGTGCTGTGGGTTTTTTCATCCTAAGAGTCCCCAGACGCACGCACTTCTTTCCAACTCTCATGTATCCCTATAGCAGGCACCATTGCCATCTAACTTGGGTCCACAGAAAGGCCTCTTCACCCAAGTACCCAAGTATGTTTCCTACACTGTACCCAGGACAAGCTTTTTTTTTTTTTTTAAAGATTTTTATTTATTTGACAGACAGAGATCACAAGTAGGCAGAGAGGCAGGCAGAGAGAGAGAGAGGAGGAAGAAGGCTCCCTGACGAGCAGAGGACCCTGGGATCATGATCCGAGCTGAAGGCAGAGGCTTTAACCCACTGAGACACCGAGGCGCCCCCCAGGACAAGCTTTTAAAAATGTGCATCTGGGGACGCCTGGGTGGCTCAGTTGGTTGGGCGGCTGCCTTTGGCTCAGGTCATGATCCCCGCATCCTGGGATTGAGTCCCACATCGGGCTCCTTGCTCGGCAGGGAGCCTGCTTCTCCCTCTGCCTCTGCCTACCACTCTGTCTGCCTGTGCTCGCTCTCTCTCTCTCTGACAAAAAAAAAAAAAAAATGTGCATCTGAAAACCTTTGAATAGTTTGTAATTGCTCTTGAAGACTGAACTCCTCTTGAGGTCTGCAAAGCCTCACATGCTTTGGGGCCATTCTCTCCAGTCTTATCTCATTCCATCCTTCCATTCTTTTTCTGTGACATTCCCCAAAGCCTTTCAGTTCTTCAGTGAGCAGTCTCCTTTCTACCCCAGGGCTTTTGCAGATGCTGTTTTTTTCTTGCCTGCAACTTTCTCTTCCCCTTTGTGATTCCTCCCTCTCAACTCTATTTATTCACATCTCAGCTCACAAACTCCTTTCTTGACCCACGACCTCCCTAGTCCTACAACTACATCAGATTCCCCTGTTTTATCCTTTCATGTAGCATGCTCTACAGTCATCATGATTGGTAATTACATACTTTTTAGGGTTATTTAACCAATATTTGTCTCATTCTTTTGTTTACTAGTTTCCTAACACCTGTCCTGGTAAGGAACACTCAATAAATGGAAATGGAGAGGTGTGTGAGAGAGGGTAGAATTTTTATGCGTATTGGCAAACGAAGTGACAAAATATGCCTTTTTGGAGATTTAAACATAAGCCAAGATTGTTTATAAACTGGGACACTGACCCATATATTTTGGCATAAACTTTGTTGGCTGGTGGAGGGAGGTGAGTGGAAGATGAGATGCAACTGATCTAGCAGTGAGGAAAAACAATTTTTTTTTTTTCTGGTGAAATAAGTAATGGTTTTCTGGTTGGATAATTCCACACAGAAAATGATTGATTAAAGCTTTCTGCAAGCTTGGGCTATGCAAATATAGCAGGTGTCTATGTATATGCAAGGCTTGAATGCAGTCTTCAATTATTTTTTGGAAAAGTTGCCCTGGTTGGGTTTTGAATCACGTTTCCACATCTGTCAGTCTATTCCAGTCACTATCCAAACAGGAATCAGACGTGGCCACCTAGGCCAAAAAATAAAAATAAAAAAAAAATAAAATAAATAGAAATAGTTTGGCTACCGGTATGGAATGAATGTTTCACCTTACTTACTTCTGTTTCCATTAAAAAAAAAAAAGAATGCTCATTGAGGTATAAGTATTGCTCACCAAATTCACGGCTGTCCCGTCGATATGTGTAACATCAGCTGAATGAATGAGTGAATGGGTAAATTTCAGAAGGGAGAGAGCTCTGAGGTTGTGCTGTATTCCTTACTTGATCCTATGGTGATCCAATATAATCAATATCTCTTCTGAGAGTTAGATCTTCACTTACGGCTTTCTAGTACACCAGGGTTCCTTGGGCAAATACCTTTTAAGTGGCATTAAAT
Organism: Taxidea taxus jeffersonii; assembly: GCA_003697995.1. Taxonomy (NCBI): domain Eukaryota; kingdom Metazoa; phylum Chordata; class Mammalia; order Carnivora; family Mustelidae; genus Taxidea; species Taxidea taxus. Next base: position 15,487 of record RCUC01113205.1, on the reverse strand, counting down.
GGTGCCACCAGGAGCTCTTTAAAAGTTGAGGAGAAGAGGTCCACTTTGTTCTGGGGAATGTTTTGCCTTTCAGGTGGGTCAGTGGATCAGTGTTCCTGGTCCATTTCAGCCTAACTGCTTTCCATTCGCACTATCATTTATTATGGTCATCTTCTGATCTTTTTCCTTCCTACATGTCATTAAAAGGCTCCCCAAGGAGACCACGAGCACTAAAAAAGTGACTTCTGGCAACGAACTCAAGAGCAAAAATTTATTCTGACGCATGGGTATGTCATTACTTAGTTCCTCTTTGTCTTATACTGCAAAAAAAAAAAAAGTGCTTAACCATTTGAATAGAAATTACTGAAAATAGTCAGTGATTAGGATGGATTCATATATAACTGGCACTTTCTTTCAAGATCCAATCTTTTCATTATTGGTAAAAATTTCAAGTTGACATGTATTTATTAAGTGACTACGATGATTGCCAAGTTTCCTTCTAATTCCAAGAAAATTCTATTATTCTCTCCTTACGTAAACCATTTTAATTTCTGATTCTGTGACCCTGATTTATATGTGAGTCTGAGTTTAAGTTCTGCTCGATTGAAGAGAATAATAACACCCGATTTTAGTAGCACAAGCTAAGAAAATAATGAGTCATATTACATAAATTAAATAATCCTATTCACTTTAGAAGTGGATGTTAACATTTTGATTTTTTAGAGTTGAGTGTAGTAGTAGTTCTCTGAACACTTGGGTTACTTCAGATCTGAAGAAAGTAGACATGAAAGAAAGTCCAGTTCTCAAATACAGAAGAAACTTCATAGTATTACATGACGACCTTTGATAATCCTATTAATATGCATGACTCTTTTAAATAGTATTTATGGGGCACCTAGATGGCTCAGTAGGTTAAGCATCTGCCTTTGGCTCCAGTCATGATCCCAAGGTCCTGGGATCGAGCCATGCCCCACGCATGTCAGGCTTTCCGCGCTGCAGGGAGTCTGCTTGTCCCTCTCCCTCTGCCTGCCCCCCATACTTGTGCTCTCTCCCTGCTCTCTCTCTCAAATAAATAAATAAAATCTTTAAAAAAAATACTGTTTAAAATAAACTTCCCAGTTAAATATTATTTTTTTTAAAAGGACAAATCCATGCTGTTTATCTAATGGGTTTCTTGACAATTTAAAATGAAACATGGCTCACTATGCTATGATTTTAAATGCATTTATTTAAGTGTGCCATACTTAATATGCAACTTGAAAATCTCTGGGCTGACATGAACACATATTTGTCTAACTCTGATTTGTTCTTCTGAAGCCTGGCCATACTTCTTAGTCTCGCTTCTCTGGCTCACAGGGAACTGAAGGAAAATTCCGCAAGTTTTAGGATCACTTTCTGTAATATGAACTCTATCCTGAAACTATCCTTTGTAGCTATATACTTTCAAGACTGAGATTGGCATGCATTTAATTATTTTAAATTATTGCCTAGTGTCCCCTTAGATTTATCACAGTAGTTGCCTTAAAAAGGGATACCCCTTAAAGGAAAAAATGCCTTAAAATTTAGTAATAGGCTTGGACAGGTAGGAAGGAGATTCTATTATAAAAGCAATCAAAGTAACTGGGAACAGTGTTCAGGTCCTTGGTCAGGGCCATTTAAATAACACTGGAATTCTCAGTGTTGATTTTGACTGCTTTAAGTGTAGTATAATTGTGTGTGTGTGTGTGTGTGTGTGTGTGTGTGTATCTCTGTGTGCATCTGTGTGTGTTCAGTTCCCTAGTCTAATACCTTCAAGCCATATTATTTTCCAATTTTATAACTCAGCTAACATATCACTTCTTCAGACATTCTGAATGAAGCTTTGCTGACACCATCCAGAGCAGTCACAAAATCGTTCCGAATTAGGTGTCAGGGGGCCTTCTTACTTAGCCATTCTTACCTCTATTGGTCTCCTTTCCTGGGGTCATTCAAATGACTACTCGACATCTCTGTGTTGATTTTAACTAAAGATAATTATGTTGCCTTGCTCAACTTGCCGGGGATCAAGCGAGGTATTCTATGAATGTTTTAAAAAGTTGAAAATTCTCACCATTTTCCTTCTTCCCTGCTTATGGGAAATGGGGCTGGGGTGACCTTGGATCAGAGGGATTTTTTCCTTTTTACTGGCAGAACAAAGGGAAGAAAAGAAAATTCCACCTGAGGTGGGAATACGTGTTGGGGAACAGAGAATGTTTCTATATCATTGGGGGCCACAGGTATACGGAAGGCTCTTGAAGCTCTATAGATTTATTCATATGTTAGTTCATTCATACATTCCACAGATATTTTCAGAATGCCTTGACTATGTCAGGTGGCAGGATGAAAGACACCTGTGTGCCCTGGAGCTTTAACTTCAGGGTAGCTAGTTTGTTTTCTGAGTTGTCCTGGTTCTTCTCTAAAGGGGCTCTCTGTTCTCACTACCTGTGTTTGCCAGGTACAAAGTGAGTTCAATAAACTCTTTTTATTGATTACGATGTTTACAACAGGCTTTTAACCTAATTTAGCTGCTGAAAATTTCTTATATAAGAGTTTTTCCTTTGCCCAAATCATTTGTCTCCTTTCTTTCTCATTCTTTAGGATCATTTAAGCTCTTAGACGACTATTTGTCGTTCTTAGTTCCCCTATCCTCTTGAATTCATATTCTTTCTTAGATAACTAAATAAAAATGCTTGGAGAATTTTTTACCCCAATTTTTTTTCATCTCTTTTATCTCTACATGACATTTTTCTTTTTCTGATAGCTCTTTCATTTTAGTGCTTTTTTCTTTTGGCTTTTATTTGGCATCGCTTTCATTCCTGTGCTCAGTGAAGTCAGTGTTTTTACACATTCTACCATTTCTTTTCAAGTTGGCCTGTATCCGCTCTCCGTTTCTCTTTTTTTTCTTCTCAAGAAATCTTTTTTTCCCCTCTGATCTTTTTCTCTCTCCACTTCTTATTCTCTTCCCTCACGTTTCAAATTTCCCAATATATCCTCATTTTTTTCTTTTGTGATTTCCTTCTTCCTTTTCCCAGTTCTTTTATTCTTACTTAGTACTTTAAGGGAAGAGAGATTGGAAACCTTTTTTACAGCTATTGTCAGGAAAGGGCACATCGTCGGGGCCTGCCTCCTAAGCACAACCCAGGAGGCACTGGGTTTGAGAACCTGCCCTCCCCAGCCCGGTGATCAGAGCATCGGGGGCTGAAGTGGCAGCCAAGAGCCCACACTCATACCTCTATGCAGGAGTGCTCTCAGCCCAGATGCATAGTTTGACAGAAAAAGTGATGTCTTTATATTGTTTGTAACACCTGACAGATGAATAACCCGAGAGAAAAAAATTAGGAAAGGGAATAAACCAATAAGACACTAATGGGAATATAGAAAGTAGAAGAGAAGGTGTGCACATTTTATGTGAAGCAGAAGACTTGTTTTTTCCATGCTGTTCTTTTATTTATTTGATCACTTGATTTTTCTTCATTTTTCTATGCTCCAATAGGAGTTGAGACATGTCCTCTCTCAGTTTTTTTTTTTTTTTTAATGTGGCATCTTTGTTCTTCTTAGGCTTTAGGTTTTGATCTCTTACTTCTGAGCTTTTGTTATAATTCTGGTTAGTTAACATATGGGGTTTTATTAGTTTCAGGGGTATGATATAGCTGTTCTGTAATTTCATACATCACCCGTTGCTCATCACAAATGTGTTCCTTAATCCCCATCACCTATTTCCCCCATCCCCTCCATCCCCCTGCTTATTCTTTTCCTAAAAACTCTCAAAATGACTCCATAGTTTCAGAAGTTTCTCAACTTGTCAAAGTAACTCAACCTGATTTTACCCCCAGCACGCTGAACGCGGCAAGATGACCTTCTCACCGGAGGCACAGGGTAGCTGAGGCAAAGCGAGGATGAGGGTATCTTCTTCGTCCTGTAGCAGTCACGTGGTACCTGCCAAGGCTTCCTGCTCTCCATGCCAGATGGGCATCTCACTATTCGCTCTAATCTGTCTCCTGGCAAGGCAGTGTTTCTTGCTCTGCTCCTCTCTCCTCCTGTATATTCCTTGCCCACCCCCCCACCCCCATTCTCTGAGATCATGGTTAATAAATAACATAGTTCTCCATCTGTACATCATTTGCTTGGGGAGGCATCACACTAGGTCTCATATGCTGTGAAATGGGTTCCTGAATCTGGCTGGTGAGAGAGGACCAGGGGATTCACCAGAGTCTCTGGTAACTCTGTGTTGTGCGAGGAAATGTTGGTTGTGAGGATGGTTTTAAAAAGCAAACGTACACTCCTCTTGCTTCTATTTAAATCGATGATGCCTTTCACATTTTCTTTTCCTGTTTTCACTTTCCCTGTATTTCACAAATAATTATTCATAATCACATATGTTTGGATGTAGACTGTTATCAAGTACTAGCCTTTTCTTCTCTAGGGCATAACCCCAAATTATACAGATTTCAGGACTGTTGGAATGAGAAAGACCCATAGATAGGATCAAGACTTGCTTTCAACTTGGGGGCTGGACTATGACAGTAGTAATGCAAGGGTAGCAATGATCTATTTTCAGTTTTTAAAAGGGGAATATTTACCAGTGATACATTGTATAGACTATAAAAATGTGATATTTCAGCTCTTGGTAATAATCATATCAACTTAGTGTATTAACCCTGGTTGTCTCAAGGGGAAAAAACAAAACAAAACAAAACAAAAACCCACCTCATAAAGGGGATTTTGTGGTTCAAAATTTTCCCAGCATGAGCCCAACATGGGGGAGAGGTAATAAATGTGATCCTTTGTGTTCAAAAAGTAAGAGATGCCTCATCAGAACTTACTCCAGATCCAAATGCTGGAAGTGGCTGAGGCAAGGTTAAACTCAGGAATTTTGACTTTTATCCAAGTGCTTCTCACTGCAAAATAGAACACTGATTTGCTTTTTCATTCAACAAACCATTACTGAGTGCCTATAATGAATTGGAGAGGAAATGGAAAGATACAGGGCGCCTGGGTTGCTTGGTTGGTTAAGCATCTGCCTTTGGCTCAAGTCAGGATCCTGGAGTCCTGGGATTGAGCCTCATGTTGGGCTCCCTGCTCGGCAAGGAGCCTGCATCTCCCTCTCCCTCCTCTGCTCTCCCTGCTTGTTCTCTCTCTCTCTCTCTCTCTGTCAAATAAATAAAATCTAAAAAAAAAAAAAAAAAAGTGGAAAGACACAAGGGACACATGCCAAACAGGAAGACAGCCATGCCACTCAGTAGAGTGTGACTTCCCAGTGACACCACAGGTGCTGTGAGCTCTGCTGGACTCGACGGAAGGACTGGGGAACCTTGGAAACCCTACAATTTCTGCTTTTATTACTATTTCATATCTGTTATACTTACAAAGTGTGCCTATTTTGTAACTACTGGTCTTTCTTTTCTTGCTTTTAATGTAGGGTATTAAATCCTCTCTGATGACCAGCACTTTTTCCTCTTAAGACTCTCACACCATAGATACAGCTCCCCTAGCTTGGAGAGTCTTCAGGAGATACTTTCTTGAGAGTAATGGTAGACAGTTTGTTTCTCTTCCATTTAGACAGTGACTCTCTCTTGTGAATCCTTGCTCAATTTCATTCTGTTTATGTCTGTCTCCATTCTCCACCTTGTGATCCTTTCTCATTTTAACCAAGATCTTAAAATTGTGGAACGTTCTCTCCAAATTTAATTAGCACGTTCTCAATTCATTTATCTAAGTGATAATAAAAGTGTACAATAGAACTCCTTTGGGGGCTGACCTTTGTCTTCTGCCTCAGTCGCTGCTCACCAGCTGGTTTTATAAGGAGGCTCAACTCATCCAAAGCTTCTCTAGAAAGTTTTTGTAAAATTGAGGACAGCAAATAACGCTATTGTGAACTCAGGTTTAATATTTATTGCAGATAACATATTGATTTTAGGCAAATTCATAACAAGGTAGAGTTGTATTTTTATGCAATCAATGTTCCTACTGGTAGGTTAGGGCCCTTTCATAATCATAATGTGTGTCCAAATTTTGCTCATTTTAGAAGACCTGGGGCCTAATTTTCCTATTTTAAGTGAGTATCAAATTTTATAATTGCACCTTTATGACATATTTTTGGTCATACCTGTGATTTCTTGGACTTGAGTCCTTGATCAGGAATACAACCCCTAATTACAAACTGGTTTCTATGGGAAAGTACAATCTGCCTTCCAGTGGTATGTTATGATGGAGGTTTTCAGGAACTCATTATGGTAACAGCTGTGGACTACTCACTACTACTTTCAAGCTTCCCCAAGAGGGAAAAAAATAAGATTTACTGCTACATTAAATAAGCCAATGGAATTTCATTTTTGTTTTACTATGTTGACACAGAAAGATTTGTAAATTATTTTAGTTTCTTTAAGAGCAGAGAATCTAACAACTTCTTTATCACATAAGGGATATTAACATGTCTTGGCTTTACTACTATGACCATTGAAAGGGAAAGGGACAGGAATGATATAAAAGGCAAGAGAAAGGCTGAGTCGTTGGAATGAAATAAACCAACTACACCTAAGACCTTCTAAGCTCACTGTTCCCACTGTTATTGTCCAAAGCCCTTTGAACTAGATAATGATTTCCCAAGAACTGCTGTGTGCCGGGCTTCCAGGGCTGTGAGTCTAATGCCCTGAAGGTCTGGGGTGGGACAACTCAGGTAGTCATTCTCTGGGACATAGTTCCACGATGTCCCTGCACAGCAGGTGTGGACCAGGCTGAGGGTAGGAGCTGGCACTTGAGCAGTGAGATTCTCCCCCTGTGTCTCTGGCAATGAAGCCACCCGCAAGGTGCATTTGGAACAGGCACCAACCTGACAACTCTGTAGCTCCTGGAAGGCCAGTGGAATCCCGGTGAAGCAGCTTGGACAGAGTGGATCCCCTTTGTGTGGCCTCACGCAATCAAAATCGCTACCTTCTGCACACTTCATCTCCCCAGTCACTGAGGAGAGCTCTTCTTAGATCACCCCCACAACTGCCTGAGTGTCTTCTGAGCTTGCTCAATCCCAAGTGAGCTGAACTCATCCTCAATATGATAAATAGATAAGCATATGGTGTTGATCTTAGAGAATTGCTAGTAACTGGCATTTGCCTAACACTAACATTTTATAAAACTCTTTTTAGCTATGTAATCTTATTAATTCCTACATCTTCACAAGGGAACCATTATAATTACCATTCCCATTTTTCAGATTAAAAAAACAGACTCAGAGAGGTTAAATAAGTTGTCTTAATGTTCCACAGCTAGGAAGAAGTGTAGTGACGACATGGCTCTCTGATTCGAATTATAGCAGTTGTCCTATATGCCTTCAGAACTTTTGCTTACATTCAAAATAAATATTTGATGATTTATCAGGGCAGAGATGGTACAAATAATTCTTTGCAGTAGGAAAGGCAGGGATCTCATTTTTTCTAAGGTTAACATCTCCTATTAGAAACCTCTACAACTTTGTTCTTTTTTTGTCTCAAACACACACATGTTTTCTCTTCTCTCCTCTCTTTCTCTTATCTCATCACAAGGTTCTAAACCATTCTCTTCTGCCCTTAGACTGATACATCTGCTTTTGCAGACGGAAGGCCATTTCTCCATGGCTGGTTTGTATTTCAGCTATCCTTAAACTCTTCACTTGCTTCAGTCTGAGACTGACATGACTTCGGGAACAGCTGAGAGCCATGGAGGGGAGGGATTGGGACAATCTTATTCATAGACCATGAGGGCTATCTACAGTTTTCCATGAAAGCCAAAGTCATGGCCAATTTCTATCCTTAGGTGTCCCTTTCCTTTGTATTATACATCTCATTTCTTCCTGCATCTGGCCTTACTAATGTTGTATTTGTGTCATAAATGAATATCATTAGGAATGTTGGTTTAGCAAATGTTAGCCTATACTACATTGATAAGGTCATCTATAGCTGTTATTTAAAAATGTTATAGATCTGAGTGACATCAAGTTTTCCAATCACTAAGACATACATGTTATAACACACATTACAATGGTAAATACTCCACCATAATATATTAATAATATAATTGTAATAGCAATTATATGTAATATAAATGATCACATAATTGTAAGTAATGTATTATATATATATATGTATATATATATATATATATATATATGAGCACAGCACAAAAGATGACCCTCAGAAGCACAGAAACTTGGAATGGACAGGGGCAGGTTTGGGGAGATGTAAATAAAACACAGGTGACGCACTGAGTTTACCTGAAGAGTTGGAGCAAATACTAGTTAATGACGGAGATAAACCTTTGGTCCTGAACAACCTGGTCTCAGGCCTTATTTTTGGCTGTCTGGGCCTGGCTAACTCAGCCCTCTGCCCTCAGCCTTCCACTCCCCCTCACACCTCCTGCTTGTCCTCATTTACTCCTTTACTGAAATGCTAATGCCTTCAGAGCTTTGATCTCCTTCATAGGTGGAGCTCTGACCAGGCAGGACCACGTGATATTTCACGTGGGTGGTTTCCAGTCATTGCAGATGCCACACTCAGTCTGCCCTCCTCAGTCCTGGCCTCACCTCCTCTTCCCTCCTCTTCTAGAAACATTTTTTTCCTTTTTCTATTCACAATGACGTCATGCTTCCAGCCGCAGAGACTCAAGGTCATCTTTGTGTCATCTTGCTCATTCTTGTATCTGGTCAATTTCCAAGTTCTGTCAGGTTACCCTCGAAAAGCATTTTTTCCTTCCTTTTCTTTCCATTTCTACTGTTACTACCCTCATCTGCCATGCCTGGGTTACATTTCAGCCTCTTAACTGTTCCCTCTAAACCTCACCCACGCTGGCCTGACATAGGAATGCCACAATACTATTTATTAAACACTTAAAAAAAATCATGCTGAAAAATTTCCAGGGACTTTGTTTTGCCAGTGGAATAAAGATTGCACAAGACCACACAGTTCAGTAGAGTCAGAGTTATGGCTAGAGTCCAGGATTTTTAAACATCAGTTCTAATACTTTTCCTCCTAGTGTATATTGTGTCTTATGAATTCCAGCATAGAAATGCATTCTCTGTCCTATTTTAGCCCTAGATGCTTTCGTTTTTTGCACTTCATTTTACTCTATAAGCTGCCCAAATTGGGCAGACAGTTTTCCAATTCAGTTTTGGAAGTGGGGGTGATCTTAAAGCTTAAATAAATAGAAACACATGTTGGTCAAAATAAAGATGTTAGATAGATGGACAGGTAAAAGTACATCAAAAGGTAGGGTTTTGTTTTTGTTTTTTCCTTTTTCCAGAGACAGTTGCACACATACTAATAGAATCTGGCTTCATGTGCTATTGGCTACCCAGCCCAGATGATTTCTGAATCAGGATCCTCCCTTCATTGACTCCTGCTTCTAGGGAGAGTATCTGTTCTGACTGCACAAGCCAGAGACAGCCCTGACTACTGAGCTCTGGCCCTTGTCATGTTGGGTTTCAAGAATGTCTGGAATGTCAATATTTCAATATTGTTTAAGAATGGAATACCACTTATTCAGGAAAGTGACTAAAATCCTCTTTTACCGAAATCTAAATTCAAGTTGGAAGCATCTAATAACATGGCTATTTATAAATTCTTCAGTTGGCCCTCAAGGTCTCCAGTGGACCTACGGAGAGTCTGAGGATTGGCATACAAACGCAGAGAACCCCAGGGGACAGGGACTCCACAGCTGTAACCCCCAGATACTTGGGGAATACGTGTTATTCCAGAGAATCCCAGAGAAAGGCCATGCTGGCCTCAGCCTCCCAAAGGCCAAAGACCCTCCACATCCCAAATTGGGCAGACAGTTTTCTCAGCTACCGGTGGGCTGGTTTCTTAGGCCATCCAGTTATAACAGTGAGAAATTGGTTCAATGTACAAAACCCTTATTTGGCAATTTTCATCTTCAATGCACTTTCCAAATGTTAGCTAATTAATCTGCTTGACAGTGTTCCATTTAACAGTTATACATGTTTTATGTTCACAAACTCTTACAAACTTTTATTGCTTTGATATCTCATTTCTAGCTTTTCTTCTGTGTTCTTCCAGTGCCAAAGTAGGGTAGTTCTTTTCTGACATGGTGCCATGCTCTTCCCCATAGTCCAGGGGCTCTCATAGTGACAGCTCCTTGAGAAAGAAAATGAGATGTGGATGTGGGAAGAAGAGGAGGAGGGAAACAGCCTTACTGTGTAAACACTGGAAATGGCACTAGGGACAGACCCCACATTCATGCAGCCACTGCCTTTGATAGCCCTGCCAAGACTAGTCTAACCGTTGGGTGAGCAGCAAGTATTATCAAGCGCCAACTATGTGCCAGGCACTGTTCTAAACACTAGGGATAGAACAGTCAACAAAGCAGACCTCGGTCTTGGCTCTCATGGAGCCCCAGTATTAGAGGCTTAGAGATCGACTTCAAACATCTCCCTAAAACATTTTCATAAACTTGATGTCTTCTTCTCTACAGCATTTCTCAGGGAAATAAATTCCACATGTTTGTTTCTCATGGAGGTAAAGACAACTTAATTCATTCTCAGCCTTTCTCATTCAAGCCTCAAGATCCGCTCCCAGGAGTTAGTGACCAAATCTGCATCCTTACCGTCTAGACCACAAGTTCTTGAGATTTTGAGTCATGAACCCTGTTAAGAATCTGTTGATAACTATGTACCCACAAAACAGAAGCTTGTATTTTATAATTATATACATTTTAACTCATATATTTATGTACAGAGATATGTAAATATATACACACACATATATATGCATACATACCATTTTAAGGAGTTTATGGACCATCTGAATTCCATGCACCCCAGGTTAAGGAGGATTATCTAATCTCAAAATATCACTAATTTATAGACTTTATCTTGTTTATATTTCAACTCTCACAATTAGATTTTGCAGACCTAAGAATGTCAATTACTAACACTGATTCTCATAGGTGAGCGTCTTCACTTCTTTGACCTCTGATCTCTGAATTATTCTGGCCCCTCTTGATGCACAGAGCATTCTCACTGTGGATATAAAAACCAATACAAAATATTGGTTTCTGCATCATTTTTAATCCTTTAGTCAGATCAGTACGTTGTCTTTAAGATATGGTGTGTAATGATGGCCTGCTCCGTGTTCTAGATAGTGACTGGAGCTTTGGAATCCATCCTTTTCCATGGTAATTTCTTACAGTCTCCTGAATGTATTCTCTTGCACTTGCCTGTAAGGAATTTCATCTGCCAGTTTTCTGCTCCCATATGCAGCCTGGTGAAATTTTCACAGTTTCCTCTACATAAATGGCATAATATTTCATTATTAAAAAGAACTTAGTGTCATGTGCAAACCTGAGGATTTTATTGTAAACAGTCTCTTGTTCCATCTTAGCATCCATTTGTGAGTTGGAACAGTTTAAAAATACTTATCCTTGCTCTTCTCTCCTCTTTCCGGAGCCGGTGTCAGTTCTCTTTGAAGATAAAAGAGTTAATTAAATCCCATGTTTGGTACCAAAAAATATATGGCAAAGTAGCAACAGTGGGCATCTCTGGTTAGCTGGATTATAGATGATTTTAATTTTATTCATTTTGGTTCTCTGTATTTTCCACATTTTCCGCAAAGAATATATATTGCTTCTGTAATAAGAAATGTTATTAAATATGCATGGTTTTCCGTGGAATCTTACCCCAGTCTTACTAAGTATTTAAATAGAGGACATCTCCTGTTTTGTCTTTCCCACGTACTTGCTTAAAAATGTGAAGGGCTTCTAATCTCCCTTTCAGAAGCTACCTTACCTTTCTTACTTAGATGATCTTACTCCTAAATGCACAGGGAATCAAATCCTTTGGTCTTTATTCATGAATGCCTGTCACACTAGCACTTTGGCAGTGCTCCATTAAATTGATCTGTCTACACAAGTTTCAATGGATCCAAAATTTCACCCTTGAGTTTCTTCTAAGCTCTCGGGTAGAGCCCATTTATTTCCAGTGATTACTCAAGTTTGGGAAAGAAAATTGTGACAAAATGCATTATTGATTCAGCCAAGAACATCTAGTTTATTTATTGCTATTTGATTTTGTATCTGTGACCGATATGCTTCAAAAGTTAATTTAGGAGTGGGAATTGTCACTAATGCCTTCCTTTATAAACTGATTCATTCTGTTATCTCCTTTTCAGACCGGCATGGTCTTTTTATATTGTGATCATCAATCAATTGGTCTCGTTGATTCTCTTGCTGTCTTTCTGCCTCCCATGTTTCTAACAAAGTATTCAATACTGGGGTTGGTTCCTCAGAAATGTCCCCCAATTCTCTTTTAGCTTTAACATTTTTTTTTAAAAATTTGCATTTTTCTGCTATGTATGACACTCTTTATATTTTTCTACTTGGGCACAGTTATTTTTAATATGATGTCTTTCAAAATAGTATCTTTTCTTCTTAAACTTCATGTGGCTTGCAGGCTATATAGAAATAGGCTGTACTCTGCCAACCTCTGATCTAGATATTTAAGTACGGCATTTCTACCCCCAGTGATTCTATTTTATTTCCTTTTCCCATAAAGTTCTGCAACTTGCTTTAAGATGTCCTAAAATACAAAGCTACATCCCCTCCTGTGTGCCTATACCATATCCTTCCCATACAGAGTTTTTGTTTGGCAGCAAGAGGCTATCTGGTTCCTTACATGCTAATTATATCATAGTTCTCATTTGTTGCTAAGTACTCCCATCTGGCCATTTGGTCTGGTAAGTCTTTAATGTTTGAAACAGTTTTGCATACTGGATTGGTCTTTCGCCACTTCTCCCATTCATTAGTTCTTAGTTAGGGCATCCTTACGTTCTTCTTTTTATTTTTCTCAGATAATGTTCTTCACTTCCTCCCTGATTGCTTTACTTGAAGCTTGGATAACTCAGATATTATATATTCTTCCATTTCCATCCCCATTTCTTAATTTTAAACTTTCTGAAACTTGAAAGTCATCCGTGACCATTTTACCTCAGACAGTTTTTCCTAGGTAGACGCTACTTATCCAAAAGATACCCTAGTTCTTGGTGACTCTCTGCATCTTTTCCTCTCCCATGATCTTGTCTATAGTTTCAGATTCTGGGAATCTGCTTATCTTTAAATGTCTTGATACTATTGACAATACTTCAGGAGCTTGAGCTGAAGTTGCTTGTTATAACTTAAATTGAACCCAGACGTGATTCAAATTCAGTCCTTATGATTGTTAACCATTTATTCACTGTTTCATGAAGGTCACTAGAGATGTTATGACGGGCAGTTCAGTACACAGATCATCGGCCAACATGATTTGTTTATGAGCCAGTCATCAAATCCACACATGAACCTAGCCTCTCTCTGTTCAACCGTTCTCATCTTGGAGAAGTTCAGTCAGGGTGAGATGACTCAGGAAGTCTCCTGAGGGTTGACTTCGAAATAGAGATCAATTTCTTTTCTCACTCTTTAGCTATTTGTATTTGGTGTGATTAAAATAGCATAGAAATAAGTTCAGGAAATTCGAATTTTGCTTCTAGTTATACAAACCTTAATTAAGTGAGTTAAAATAGTCTGGACCTCTCTTTCCTCAATGGACAAACAAAGAATTTGATGTAGTTGACCTCTAAGACTCTGTCTTCAACATACTGAGGCTCTGTAGTGGACTGCATCTTGGGAACAAAGATGTACCCACGTGGCACGGTAACTGACACATGGAGACGTGATTTCCAGGACCATGACACTTTCTTGTGAAGTCTTAAGTTTTCATTGTTCAACTCTTTAATATAAGTTTTTTTTTCAGTGATGATAGAAATAACTGTGTCAGGACCTCACAGAACTTTGAAAAATACTGGCTTGACTATGTATATGAAGAATCTGAGGTACAGAAAGGCAGAGTCTTCCCAAATGGGAAAAAAAATGCCAGGTTCCAGAATTAAATCCAGAGTTAATTCAGACACTACTGATACAGTAGTGTCAGTGTGAAAAATACATTACTGTTTCTGAACATTACTGTTCCTGAATATTATTTCTTTTTTTTTTTTTTAAAGATTTTATTTATTTATTTGACAGACAGAGATCACAGGCAGGCAGAGAGGCAGGCCGAGAGAGGGGAGGGGAATCAGGCTCCCTGCCGAGCAGAGAGCCCGATGCGGGGCTCGATCCCAGGCCCCGGGGATCATGACCTGAGCCAAAGGCAGAGGCTTTAACCCACTGAGCCACCCAGGCGCCCCCTGAATATTATTTCTAATGACAGTTTCATGATAGTCAATGTATGCTGTTTCAGATCCAAAGTTCAAACTAGTTTTGCCTTCTTTTTCCCAAAGTCACTTTTCAAAAAAGAGTAATGACTATCCAAGATAAAAGATTTCTCATTCTTCTGGGTCCTCAGACCAAGGTTTGTTGTTGTTGTTATTGTTGTTCTTTAAATAATAGAGTAAGATATTTATGTAAGAGAAATAATATAACCTTTAAGCAAGACTCTATTCAGATTTTGGATTTGGTATCTCTGTAGGTAGAGATGAGATGATTGACTAGGAAATATGACTTAAATAGTTTATTAATATTAAACAATAAAAGTAGAGGATATGAAGTATTTTCCTAATACGTCGCATACACGGGACACACGTTCCTGGTTGCTGGTAGAGGTCAGCAGCTGCCTATGTGGCAGGTTGCTGTACTCCAGTGACACTGTTGAAAATGCACAGTGGCACTTACTTTAGTTTTGTCTTCTTTGTGATGACATTTATCTTTTTTTGGTGGCCTTGCCTCTATTTTCCTGACAGCTAATTTTGGCTCTGGGTCCAGCTTTGGCCCCTCTTTTTGGCATCTGCTGCCCCTGGTCCAGGCAGATATGCCATGTGGGAGACTCCCAGAGATTGGTACAAAGGGAACTCTTTGCACCAGGCCAATTTGCAAGTGTTCTGACCTTATGAATTTAACTTCAAACAAAGCCAACAGGCTATGGCACAGAGGATTCATGTGCGTGGTGACTGCTAGATTCAAAAGTCAAGTAGAACAATGTCTCCTGAATATAAAATAGCCTGGCTTATATGTTGGTGCCATTGCTTAGGTGGCTTCTCTGGCCAAGAGGCCCGTGGTAAGGCCCACGTTAAGTGCCAGGCAGAGGCTATGAAAGAAGCCACTTAAAAACCATTGTCTTCAATTGCAAAGAGACAAATACTGTACTATTCCTCTTATAGGAGGTGCCTAGGATAAATTACATTCATAAGGAGAGAATGTGGAATAGTGGCTGCCAGGTGCCTGGGGTGAGGAGAAAGGGGGGTGATTATTGTTTTGTGAGTACTGAGTTTCAGTTTTGCAAGATGAAACAGTTCCGGAGTTGGATGGTGGTGATGGTCACATGATAATGTCACTGTACTTAATGCCATTGCGTTGTGCCCTTAAAATTAGTGAAGACGGTAAATGTTATGCATGTTTTACTACAATTGAAAAACATTTTAAAATACCTGGTTTTATTTGGCTCATGTGCAGATGTTTTGTGCCCTCATCAAAATCCACTGTACCC
>RCUC01113201.1:0-14726 GCA_003697995.1 Taxidea taxus jeffersonii | reverse complement strand
TGAATATACAATATATGGATTTGTAATCAAGGTTACCCTCTCAATGCAATTTAATTTTTAAAAGCAAATCAGATTTACTTTCCCTCAAATGTTCTGAATTTACAAAATCTGACGGCTGAGGCTGACGGCACGCCGACACTGTCCCAACTTGCTTGCACAAGCCTAGGTACTAGCACATGAGACTGATGTGTGCAGAGGGGAGAGGTGTGCCATGCTAACTGGCCTTTCCTGCCACAGGGGCCAGCCTTCTGTCCCTAAGGTAGAACACTTTCACCCATCACATCGGCAGCACCGTTCTTAGGGGCCAAGAGCACACACTGAAAAGGTCTTGGATAGATTTTAGAAAGAGGGATTTTACTATTTCAAAGCTCCACCATTGTTTTTTCTTCCCTAGGTAAATTCTTTCTTTTCAAGGATATCCATTTTTTAAACGAGAAATTGGAACGGAAACCCAGATGACAACCAATTTGGGGGACTCCTCTGGTTCTCCCTGTCAGGTGTGGATCTTCCACTTTAGAACTTGTCTGGATGCACTGGGATCCAGTGATCCTGAGTACCTAGGGTTGGTGGCCAATGACAATGTCCTGCCCGGGGCTAGCATCACCTCAGAAGCAGGCTGAACACCATAACCAAATACCAGACTCCCCTCTTGTGAATCATCTTCCCATGTTTGTTTCATCCAGTCTATTTTTCACTGAGCAGAAAAGATTTTCAGATCTATATTTAGTCTGATTCCGAAGCAGAAAGCCTCAGTGATGCTAAAACTCAGCACAAAGGGCGAGCACAATGAGTCTCTTTCCTCAGAGTTCTGAAGAAAGATGGCAACAATAATTCAGAGCCTATGCTGATCTCCTGGTGTTCTTTCTTGTGCTAGCCTTCATGACCGGAGACAGCTAGAATGTACGGCCTTTTGGCTCAGCCCCTGAAGAGAAAAACAAAGAACCTTATCTTCTCTCCTTTCCGATTTATTTCTCTGTCAACCTGGCAGCCAAATCTACACAGGGCAGGAAGGCCTGGCTGGCACCATAGCAGCGAGGAACAGGCCAAGAAGGGCCTCTCTAGCTGTCTATGGCCTCCCTTTGCTGGAGTCTCTGGGGAGTGGCAGGGGAGCACCCACAGGCCCAGGGAGCAGAGGGGGGCGCTATCTGTAGTCAGAAGGGCCTCCCTCGTGGGTGCATAGTCTCTGCCAGGCCTGGAGATGGGCACAGGCATATGTCACTGCCATGAGGCATCAGGAGCACCTGAACCAGAGCAGGGACTGGGAAGCTGTAGAACTGGAGCTGAAAGGGCCTGCGGACTCTACTTTCTCTCTTTCAAATCTTGGAGTGCTGACGCACACACTTTAATTTGAAGGAGGCAGGAGGTGAACATACCTCTCAAGGAATCACAGGTCAGTGACTAGTGTTGTGTTGCTACAACTTAACACCACTTATCACTTGGCATCCGGTGAGACTCCCCAGTGAGGAGTGTCAGGAGCTATGCCCCAGTACGGCCACCTCAGTTGTTCTAGAGAAGACAGAGTGGCCACATGGCACTCGTGAGAAGACTGGCTTCCCCCTACAGGTAGGAACCCTGCCCTGCAGTGCTTGGGGGTGTCTAGGAAAGAAGGGCCTCCCCGGGGTTTGAGAAGGACAGTCTCAGAATTTAAAGCCTGAGTCTAGTATTTATCATCTGTTGCCAACCACATCTACCATTCCTAGAACACGGACTCAGAACTAATGCCAAACCAGAGAAGTCCCAGAGTAAGTTCTGGACATCCCGGGGGAGGGAAGTGAGGGGGCAGATTTTATGGTGGACTGGGTTTGTGTGTATGCATGGGTA
This sequence comes from Taxidea taxus jeffersonii, assembly GCA_003697995.1. Taxonomy (NCBI): domain Eukaryota; kingdom Metazoa; phylum Chordata; class Mammalia; order Carnivora; family Mustelidae; genus Taxidea; species Taxidea taxus. The sequence continues at coordinate 12,905 of RCUC01113201.1, read as the reverse complement.
TAAAGTTTCTGGAAAAAGACAGCTTCTTTAAATTCACTCTAATTTTTCCAGACTGGTAAAAAGAAATCCACTTTCATAAAGTCCAGTGTACGGGGAACCAGCTGACAAGCAAAAACAGAATACGGCATAGTTTGAAGTAGAAAACAGAGAAGCCACAGAGTAGTGCTTATACAGAATCCATGGAATTTCTCCCTAATTTATTCTGTTACCTTTACAGATGTTCAACAACTCTTCTGCCAAATGTGAAAGTTAAGGTTTTGAACCACCTCGTTTTCTGGACATTTTCATGTTACATAAAGAGTGCTAATAGCATAAACCCAAGCAACTCCTTCTCTCTCACATTTCCATCTACCACAAGTGGCCAAAGGTTAGGCCTCCATTTTTGGAACTTTTTTTTTTTTTTTGGATTTTCAAAATTACCATTATTAACCACATTTGATTTTTTTAAAGTGAAAACTACTGTTTCATGAAAAATAAATGTATTTAACTTTAACAGCCTTTTGTTCCTATCTGTACTAATTCCTGTAACCAGTCTAGCGATCCTTAAAGATTTCAAAGAGTAAATCGAAAGTCACATGCAGTATGTTACTTTAATGTACCTGACTGGGTTCAACGGGCAACTCGGTCACAGCTTTGGGGCGTCTCAAACCGGAAATCATAAACACAAGCAAGGAATGTTACGATTCTGCAAAGTGTTTGCTACTGTGAATTCAGGGACTATGCTTTGAATGAAAGCAGAAAGTACACGTCCTATTGAATAGGTGGCTCCAGATGGGCTGGCTATAAAGCGTCTAACTATCCTTTTTGTTTCTCTTCAGAAGGAAAGGAGAGGTTAGCGGTACATTAAAGAATAGTATCAAATATACAAATTCTCTTCAGCAGAGGCCCCTTCTCTCAGAAACAGGGCACAGGAGATATACAGGTAATAAATGGTTTTACATCAGAAGGTGAGAGATTTGGTACAAGTTAACTCCAGGCCAGCTAAACGGTGCAGTGACAGGGCACTGTAAGGACGTGTTACAAGCACTGAAAACTCGATGGCATTTAAACGCACGAGTCCTCTCGGTGAAATAATTTGGCAGGTATTTACAGTTCAGAACAACAAAACGTCAAACTGTAAGGCATGAAATATTTCTCGGCAGACCACGCTCTGACACATTCCTTCTGTCCAGTCAGGTACACAGGTGGCTGGACATACTCTGGCACTTTTGTTTTTCTTGAGACTGAGTACTGCTTTTCCCAATGGTACTCATTTGCAACGCAATTTGGTCACCAGGTATGCTATGCTGAGGAAGAGCCACACAATCAGTAAATTGGGGCTCAGGGCTAACAAAGGGATGGAACAGAGGAGGCTGGGGTCTAGTCTTAAGTCTCGGATGGGCACCAGGCCGCTCAAGTTCTTCTGGGTGACTACCTCCCGTGTTCCAATGCTGTGAAAAGGAAAAAGTTTGGGAGAAAGGAAAAGAAAAAGGCAAAGGAAATAAAGGGGGGGGGGAAGGACACATGCAATGGATTGTATCAAAAGTATGGAAAAAAGAAGAACCAAACAGTAAGAGTTAAAACAAACAAAAAAAAATGGGATGGAGCCACAAGAGAAAGAAAATATGATGTGCAGAAAAGGGTGTGGAAGGGGTACCAAAACAAAACCAGCACAGTCACAAGAAGAAAGGAGAGAAAGAGAAGTGAAAATAAGAAAAAATACTGTCATCTACCGAAAACAAACACATGTAGGTTGACTAAATGGTTTTCCATGTTCGCGCTCTCTCGGCTGGCCAAGCACAACTCCATGCTGCCCTGCCATGCTCTCACATGCTGCCAAGACATGGGTTTCAAGAAGCAAGCTGAACATGAAGAACCATTGGGAGGGGGTGGTTTGACCTTCTCACAGATGCCTGAGCGGGGGCAGGGGGAGGGGTGTGACCGACTTTGCCAAAGCTGCCTCTTGATGAACCATTCGAACAACGACCATTCACCTCAAGTACCAATCTGAGGCAGAGCCCTCCCCAGGCTCGCCCTAGCAGTTAGGCTGAGCAGTGGCTGAGCATGAGCTGCCGTGTCCCTGAAAGTTCAAGTCACTGTTCTACAGGCTGATCCCCAACCATGGAAGCTCACATCAGAAATTTGGGTGTTTTCCTTCTTTTGGTGCCCCAGAAAAATATATACTGAGGTGCAATATATGTATACATATATATAAAATATATACTCTGGAACCACAGCCTCTACGAACGTCCACCAAAATGGTGACACTGCCACAGACGCAGCAGGGATGCCAGGACACCGCATATGACCTCTGAGGGTCCACTCAGAGAGGAGTGGCTTGAGATAATTGAATTGCTCAAGCAGACTTCTCCTGTGCTTTCCCAGAGGAGCTAGGAATCCGTGGAATGGCCCTGCCATTATGTGCCGTTCAGACTGGGGACACTTTCCCAGCCAGGGCAGTCTCGGGGGGCAGAGGTGGTGTCACTGTGGTTACTTAGGAAGACCCACTCTGTGAACGTTTCAGCCCCTGGGTCGGGGACAGAGAGGCAGCACGAGCGGTGAGTTGGCATTGGCTGTGATAGCTTGCAGGAGCTGGGTGTATGCATCTTTCCCCAGCTCCACGTTCTGTGACATCACACCGGTAGCTGGAAATAAGCCCCAGTGGGAGTATTTATGCGAACACTATAGATCAGGGCTTTTTATGGTGGTGGTGGAGGCGGGGAGCTGGTTGTTAAGCATTTCCTAGCATAGCCCTGGCCACTGCTCATCCTGGGCCTCTGGGAGAAACAAGGCCAGAGTGTCAGCTTTGCCCCCTTACCCCACCCCCTCTCTCCGCCCTGCACCCTTGCCTGCATGCTCTACTCTTCCATCTGGTAAGATGCAAGCGAGAAAGCAAGAGAACCAAAATGCATTCTTCCACTCAAGGCATGGTCCAGTATTTTCTGCTGCCTCCTAGGGCTCCCGGCTGAGCCACAGGTCCTGGCCACACTACAGCCAGAAATCCTGGCTAGTGACTCAGCCACCTCAGGCTTGCTATCTATAGACAAATGCATGTCTTCCCCCACAGGGAAGAGTTCAGAAAATCACCTTAAAACAACCACATGCGTGACGGCCTGAACTGCAATGCGGTCAGGCCGAAAGGTGGCAGTGAGCACAGAGCCCCAGCTGCTGGAACTACTGGGTCCCAGGAGCGGGTGCAGGGGTCCATGATCAAACTTGGTTCTTGTGTCAAAATATCCAACATGATTAGTTAAGTAAGATTACATGTTTATTGCAGAAATTTTAGAAAAATCAGAAAAACAAACAGGACACTTTAAAAAGACTTCTGTTTAATGAAGATGGAGCGGGGAGGTTTAGAGAGGCTGAGGGAGGCCCAGGGAGGAAGGTCGTGCCCTAGGCAGGACTGCAGGGTCCTCACCTGTGACCCAGGAAAGCAACACTGACTTTACGGACTTGGAAGCGCACCGATGAGTGACAGGCATGAGAGCACCGGGAGGGTGCACAAGCAGGCACTTGGGACAGGGCGCGAGAGTGTGATGATTTGTATTAGAAACCCTACAAAGGCGTAGAGATCAATGCAGCAGAGGGGGCCAGGAGCATACACAGGGACTCCCCACCCCCTGTCTGAGGTGCAGAAAACCACCTTCAGCTTAGACGGTCAATGGCAGCAAACTGAATCATGACGGTGTGCTCAAAATCGTAAGGTCTCTACTTATTAACCTAAAAAATGCTCCCAAGACAGCTAAGTGAGAAAAGTAGGCTCAAACAACAGGCATAACTGCACACAGAGCTGCATCTGTTCACACACGGGTGTGCTATGTGAGTGATTCAGGGCCTAGCGATCTGGCATGCGTGTTCACTGAACTCACACCCGTGTGCCTGTATGTACGTGTCCACAGATGAAAGAGGACGGCATCGACACGAGCACGGCTGCTTATTAACAGGAGGAAGCCAGAGGATTCTGAGGTGGGGGTATGAGGAGAACTGGCATAGGGGCTTATTCATATTTTAAAATTTTGCTATAAGGAGTATCAGTTTCTTAGGTGAGCAAGTGTGGAGTGTGTTGAAAGCCACAGCAGCTAATCTGTGCATGTGTGGGTACTGCCCACACAGCCCTGAGACAGGTCATAGGCCGGTAGATGCGGCTGCCCCGGTGTCTTTCTAAGGAGCCCCATTCTCTTAGGTATCCTGAGACCTCTGTGCTCAGATGCAGGCAGAATGAATTGTTTTTCTCAATCGCATCTGTTCCAGAAGCCAGGACTGGACAGCTCTCTACACATCGACTGTACACCTGACTCAGGGCCTGGTCTGAGCGCACCTCATCCTAATCTTCGCTCCAACAACCACAGGTATCTCCCCCTCCTTCCACTTTTCGTGTTTCTTCTCTAACAGAGGCCTGCATCTCACCAAGGTGGCCCCTCGCAGCACCTCACAGCTCATAGGGTGCAGACGTGCGTGCCTGGAAGCCCAGGCCCTGCCTCCCTCATGGCATCAGGGACACTGAAGGACAGGCTGTGAGGACAGGCTTCACTAAGGATGCCTGGGCAGGTGTCTAGAGAGTCTCCATTGCCTCCCTGAGGCCCAGCCCAGGGAGGGTGGTGAACTTTCCATCCATGCGTGAATCGAAGCCCCGGGGTCACAGAGAGGGGTTTGGATGAATGTGGAAAAGACAAAACAGGGACAACATACTTCCATTCCTACAAAATGCTATTATCAAGAGGCAGGAGCTCAGGCATCACTTTTGTGGGTCATTGTGAGAAGGTCAAACAGCAGAAACATACAGAAAGGATAAGAGAATCAAACGCTTTAAAGAATTTGGTGAGAGGACAAATGATACAGAACATTCAGTAGGAGTGACCGTTGGAAACGAGACTTTGACAGCATTGGTGGCTACATTGAAGGAGACGGGAAAACCAGGTTTCTTATCCTTTCTTTTGGTATGTGAGGTTAAGGTGCTCCCCAGCAGCGCTTGAAACAAGGCATCGATCAACAGTAGACAGTTTTTAGTCCCAGGTTTCATTCTGCAAACACGCCTGCTGCCTCAGAATCAGAACATCATTAGGGTGAGGTCGCCACAGCACACAGACAGGTGGGGGGACTGCTGCTGTTACTATAAGACACTCATTTGACACTTTGCTAAGAAAAGCAAACTGTGTCGATGGCTAGAGAAGAAGCGGAGCAAACCGGTGCAACCTGCAGACGCGCTTTCTTCGCTCAAGTTTGCAAGGAGCTAATGCGCATGGTGGAAACAGCAGGTGCCTGCTGAGGAAGGCCTGGCCCTCACTCCCACTGGCAGCAAGGCAAGGGGCTGAGGGCCAGCCTCATGCCCAAGGACTCGCAGGCGGCCACATTGGACTTCCCTGGGCCACGCCCTGACTCCTAAGCTTGCCCTGAGGGCACCTGCTTTCAGAGCAGCCCTGCTCATTAGAGACTGCTGGCTCTCCTGTCCCCCAGACTTAAAAGAGAACATGGTCTCAATTTGAGACCACCGACAGTTTGACTTGGCAGATGTCAGAGAATATTCCAAAGTCAAACCACAGTGTGCTGCCGGGAGTCAAGGGGCCCGGGGCCGGGGGCGCCCAGCGGGACCGGCTCATCTGCAGTTTACACGGAGCCCAGGGCAGGCGGGGTGGGCGGCCTGGGCAGCGGGACTCACCTGCGCATGCACTCCAGGGCCTGGGTGAACACCTGTGGGGCCATGCCGTGCTCATGCTGCAGGATCAGGCACTGCTCCAGCGTCACCGACATGGCCGTGCGGTCCTTGGCGCTCTTGCAGCTGGTGAACCGGACCCCGTTAAGGCGGCGGCAGATCTGAAACAGGAACGCAGGCTGTGCTTGGAGGGGCAGATGCCACAGAATGGAAAGACGCATTGCACAGGACATAGGCTCTGGACAGTCAGCGGTGGCACGTGGCCAGGCCAACTCCCAGGGCCAGTGTTCCCATCACTTCTGCTCTCCGACTTCACGTCTGGCCAGAGCCAGCATTAGAAATGAGGTCACTGCCTGTGGGACCCCCTCTGTCCCCAGTGACTTTGTCCCCCTGCCTCATGTGACTCCCCCCAGAGGCTGTTCCTTCCAGGACTAGCCTCCCCCTTCTTTTCTGGGGCATCACCATCTGTGCACTGACTGTACCAACTGCCCTCTTCCAGACCATGCCCAGGCCATCTCATCACGGTGTGCTGCAGGCCCTGGGCAGAGGAGGGCAGCAAAGCCCAGCTATGGAGGTCAGAGCAGCTCCCGGCATGCCCGGCCCCTGGCTGAGTCTCCAGGCCTTTCTGGAAGGCCTTTCTGCTCTCCTCTGCATCTGCACAGATGAGAATACCTCAGAAGAGCTTCCCCTCAACCACCTCCTGATGGTCAGGCCCCATGGGTCCTCCACTGTCCTCTACCTCACTCAGGGCCGGGCAGGGGTCAGTGCACTCTCCCCTTCACAAGTGGGGAGCTCAGAGTGTGGCGGCCTCCAGGCTGAGGAAAAGCCACCCAGGGCACCTTCTCTCCCCACAGGAAGGACATTTGGGGCATCTTCTTTGTACCACTAGATATAATTCTAAGTACACAGTCCCCAAGAGGACAAAGCCCTAAAACAAAAGATTTTTAAGTTTACAGCAGCTTCATTTGGAGGTCCAACCAGATAGGAGTTGATGTGAGACTACTCATGATCTCCGTTTACCCCATTCTGTATAAGCATTCATATTTTTTTAATAAGGCAATATTAATGAGTTTGGTTCTAGAGCGCTGCCCGAGACTCCCCTGGGGATCATCAATCATATGTGGGTATCGCATCAAAGAGGTGATGTGCACAGTGTTACACATATGTGGACCAACTGTATACCAAATTACCCTTCTAAAGTATGGAAACTTATGAATTCCAAAACATCTACCCTCAGAGCTTCAGATGAGGGATTATGGACCTGTAGTATCAGTTACCACGCCTCGAGGACAATACTGGTATTTTGTGAAAAATCAAAACTAGATGACAGTGAGCTCCAGTAACCTGTCACACTCCAAAGAAATATCCGATCCACTGCAGTGCCCTGGAGGTGGTCCCACCCCTGCTTCCCAGGCCAACAAAGCCAAGAATATGCAGCCACTGCCAGGAATACCAATAGGTAGGTAGAGGGCACAGTGCATTCCTAAGCACTTTGTCTAGAGAATGACAAAAGAGAAAAGGCCCAAACAAGTTCAGCCAAGATCATCAGAAGGAAGACAGGCTTCTTTTGAGAACAGACAAAAAAATTTTAAAAGGAAAGAAAAAAAGAAAGACACTAAGCAAACCCCTAAGCTCGGCGAAGAGCAATACAATCCAAAAGACAGGAGGCTGAATGTGCACCTGCTCACTGAATTATCCAAGGCGCAGAGTTCATGACCCAGACACATAGCACAAGCTAGAACCTCAGATAGGTTCAAAGGACGTCCACATGCACAGATGGTATACCCAGAACTAACATGAGATTCCAGAAGGCAGGCAGGGGTGACCAGAGGTGCATTCCTGCATGAGGGGGGCATCTGCAGTGCCAGGCTCAGGCCTCCAGCCTCCAGGAGGCCAGGAGCCAGCTCTGGAACTCTGGCCAGTCTCCCCATCTGCAAAATGAGGGCCTAGACCTGACCAACGATATCCTAACTATTTAGCCAGGGACCTATTCTTTACAGAATATTCTTTACAGGGACCTATTTTTTACAGAAATGAAAAGAAGTAAATCCAGAAAACGAGGGCAACTCTGGTCAAACTGGGGATGGGAGGCCTTGAGAGGTACAAAGTAGGGGATGTTCAAAGACAGGGCTCCATGACGACAGGCCCTCAAATACAGGGTCTCCGGAATAGCAGCCAAGCACCATGACCAGCTCTCTGTCTGCTGCCATGGAAGAGACGTGAGGTGGAGAAGAACATCTTTTTGATGAGAAGAACAGGAAAGCTCTAGAATGAGTAGCCCAGGAAAGCCATGGGTTGGGGGGTGGGAAGACAGCCCTCCTAACGGCTACTTAGGCTCTGTGAACTGGGGGAACCAGGTGTGAGTGGGCCGTGCGGTATGTCCTCCTCCCCCAGAGGCAGAGTGGACATCAATCCCTCCCCTGTGCTCAAGCCGGGCCAGGAGCTAGAATGCCGTCTGGGGATCACTCGTGCTCGTGAGCCTACATGTGCGAGTCCCCATGCTGGACAGGTCACGGTGCTGCCATGGAGACTGGTTAAGGTCACCCCTCAACAGAAGTGAGTGAATGGCTAGCTCTGGAACTCCACAAGAACATTTATGAGAAAATACTGGAAGTACTTGGGAAAAGAGGAGATTTGAACTGCAATGTAAAAAAAAATACTGTGTAAAGAGACTGCAAGGGTCCCCATGGTCTATCTCTGAAGCTATTAAAAGGTGCAGCAGGCAGTGCGTTGTAGCTGGTATTGATTGCCTAGGCTTCTGGAGGTGACAACTGTCATCAGCCTGCTTATTAAATGCCCCAGAGGACAGAGTCTGTGTCTAGCTCACTGGAATTCAGGCAGCCTTAAAGTAATGAACTCATAGGCACCTTTCAGTATCCTCCAGAGTTCTCGACATATTCCGTGACTTTCTTCTGTGTCCACAGGGAGAAATTTGCTCTCCCCACTCCTGGCTGAGATTCCGATTTATAATCATAATTACGATAACTGTCAGCAAGTGCCACAATCCCATTCTTTTCCTCAGTATAACGAGGGTACTACCTCAGCGGCTTGCCAGAGAATGTCGACGTTCTTATTCTTCCTGGCATGTACGTTCTGGCCCAGAAAACGCAGCAGCTCTGGCAGGCATGTCTGGCTCCGAGATCGAGGTAGGCCTGCAAGACAGGATGAGTCTGTAAGAGCTGGCGGGGCACCCAGGCCCGCAGCCCACAGAGTCCACTGTGGCACAGGCTCCTGACCAAGCTGGAAGCTTTGGGTGACTTATGCAAGAAGGGAGTGTGCTTAGGGACCGGTCCTGGCTACCCACACGGGGAGCACTTAAATCACTTTCACGGCCACTTCAGTCCCACCTGCCAAGGGCAAATTCATCTTCTTTCAGCTCTCCCAAGGGGTCGAAGCACAGATAGAGGGTCATGAGGGCGGAAGGAAGTTAGGAAGACCCATCTGGTCTTCAGAGCCTCCGTGGGCAGGAGGACGCTTAGGGCGATGGGTCTTGACTACTGAATGGGCTTGGCCACCCCTAGGGGATGTAGGCAGTAGGGCCTCCTCCCGTGGACCTGGAGTGACCCATTCTCTCAGACAGCCTCCCTCTGCCACCGCGACAGTCTCCAGCCCTTCAGGGACCCCTTGAACTGGAAGATCAGTCTGATCACTTAACCAAAGAAACCTGGGATTTTCAAACCCCAGGATCATCAGAGAGAAAGAGAAGAGCCTCCAGGTCATGTCTAAGAAAAGAAGCTATGGTGCCCAAATCCCCAAATTAAAACGGAACACAGGGAGTTCTGGGATCCAGCTGCACAGAGAGCTTCCAACACAAGCTCACCGTTATGTACCCAGGATCTTATGCTAATTACGGCATGCACCTGGTGTGGGTCTGGCACTGTGCTGATCAGGGGACTGGGGCAGAAACAGACGTGGAAAGGGGGCTGCTGCTCACGAGGGGCTCAGTCTGTGAAAGAAGGTGTGGGATCCTGGAGGAGGCCCGCATGTCTCCTGGAGGAGACATGGCATGTTACTTCCCCAGATGGGCTGCAGCTTCTCCCTTGCCACCCCTGCAGCCCCAGTCAGTGCACACCTGCCCACTGCTGAACCGAGCGGACTTCGGGGGTATCACTAGCTGCGCCCCATTTCCTCAGCCTCACAGAGCCCCGATTCTCCTCAGGCTGAAGGTGCAATGGGCTGCTGCTCCCCCGGCTTCCTAGGTTGTGGTCCAGTGCTTCTGGTCCAACCTGGAGAGGCCCACGCCTGGCCTGCTTTTGTCCTATAGGCTGCACCCTCCTATGCCCTTCATCACCAGCCAAATCTCCTGGTGTCTCACATCACTGGAAAGAGGCTACCCTCCAAGACGCTGAGCACAGAACTCCCACTTCCTGACCACATGGCTCACTATGCCCACTCATCTGTCCTCCACATGGCCTCTGTCCCTCCTTCCTGCTCCCCTCCCTCCCCTGCCCTGGCCAGGGGTCCAGCCCTGCAGAAGACTCTAAATCTCCAGTCTGAGCTTGGGCACTTCGCTGTCCCTGACCCCTGCAGCACTTGGAAGGTGGGTACTAGTGCAGTCAGCCTGGGCTCCTTCCCTCGGGAACTCGCCCTCCCGCCTCTGTGTCCTCAAATGTCAAATGGTGTGGAACCAGGCCCACCCTCCGAAGGCTGCTGTGAGGATCACATTAGATAATCCAGGTCAAGTATGTAGACAGCCTGGCATGTGCAAGGATTTGACAAATCTGTCACTTTCAACTATGCTCACTGCTAAAGCACGTGAGGACACCTCAATACCTGGGAGTTCCCGAGAGCCTGGGTACTGGTGACCTGCAGCTGAAGCGTCAGGGGACCCTTTCACTTATGGCTTTCAACCCTCGCCACCTGGGGAGATTCCGGAACTCCCGATGCCCACCACTCTGGGATGGGGCCCAGGCATCAGAACGGTCCAGGCTCCCCAGTGAGTTCTAGTGTGTGGTCAGCACTGGTACCTCTGCGGTTCCTTGGGCAGACTGAGGCCACCTGCCATGAGCATCCTGTGTGTCCCCCTCTCCACAGCAGCACCCGGTCTGTAGTCCTCAGCTGCTCCAGCATCTCGCAGTCAGGGTTCCTCTTGCTCCTTCCCCCTATTGCCCATCTCACATCTCTGCCGACCTCATGTCTCTGCTGATTTCTGGGACAGACTGGCCCATCAAGGCAGTGTCATTTTGTCACTTACTTGAGCTGGATGCAGCCCTCACCACACTGACTGTGCCTCAGAAGCCACCAAGGACTCCTTCCCTCACTCCCGCTAGGCACCGAGGTAACACTGCTGCTCTCCTGTCTGCAAGGACTCTCTCCCACCTGTCTGCTGAGCCCTCTCTTCTCAAGCCACCTCCACACAGGGCTCTTCCCCAGAGACCCTGTCCTCAGCCCCTTTCCCTCGCACACAGTGATCTCAGCCATAAGACAGCCCCATGTCACCTGTGTCGCTGACCACTATGGCGACGCATGTGCCCCACCCAGCCTCGCCCGTGGCCCATATCACAAGGCCGTTGGTGCCTGGGCTGCTCTCCTCACCCTCCAGCCCTTCCTGACCACATGGCTCATCAGCAGGCCGCCAGCTCATGTGGCCGTGACCAGCGCAGGCCCTGTGTCCCTCCACCATCTGCAGCTCTCTCGTCCTCAGCACCGTCTCATGCAACTTCGAGGCAGCATGCTCCCAGAGCAACTCCCCTTCGTGTCTCTCCTCTCTGTCTACCCAAACTCCCAGGTAAAAATTGGAGGGAGAAGAGGGTGCTGTGCACAGCGGCCTACAGCCCTCCTCCAAGCTAAACAGCATACTCTTGCTGATTCCAAATGAATCCCTACACTGCTTTCCTGCTAGAACTAAACTAACATCAACTCCCCAGCCCAGCCCAAGGTGCCCTGCAACACAGAGTCTCCTAACAGGGACACCTTTGTCAATTAAGTGCCTCACCTCAGAGCCAGGCCAACCCTTCCATGCAACCAATTCTGATGCCTGTGTCATGGCACTGTCGCAGGGAGTCAGGACAGAAATGTGCACAGAACATGTCAGGGCACCAGGCACATCAGTGACTGGGGAACACGAATGTAGCCTTTTCCCATCTTCCCCCTCTGCCTCTTTTGCTCATGGCTAGGGCAGTGCCAGTACAGAGAGGTGGAGCCCATTCCTAACCAGGCAGGGTCTAGTTTCACTCTTCACTGGGTCCCATGGTGCTTTACCTGGGGCAGGTGCTCAGTAAGTATGAAATCAGGAGAGACTTCCCCATGTACAGATAGTGTGGTGAGCCCAGCCCCCCTGCCTGAGTCCCGGGGCACAGAGAATGCTGTTAGCAGAGTGACAGCTGCTGTCACTCTCTCCTGCCTCTGAGGACACCCACACAGCACTAAGTGTCTGCCCAGCATCTCACTTGATGTGCCACAGAAGGAGGTGCACAGGGAACTCACCCCAGCGCGTGGCCAACTGGGGCCCTGCCTCTCTGATTCCACCTGTCCTACCAACAGGAGCACAACATAGGCCACTGCCATTAGTGAACACCAGTGTCTGGGACAGCTTGTGAGAAAGCCCCACCATATCCAGGTGGCAAGACAACCAGCCAGAGAAGAATCAGCAAGGGCCACAGCCTGAGGGAACGTCTCTGGTTGGGGCCTCAAACCAGGCAGAGTCTGAGCAGGTGAACAGGCTGCTGGCGGGGCGGGGTGGGGGGCAGGGAAGCAAAGGGGGAATCATGCGCATGGGGGGAGCATCCGGATGGGTAAGCAGACAGCCTGAGCAGCAGGAAAGGCTCCGACACCCAAAGTGACAAAAGACAGATGACAGGTGAAAAAGAAACCTACCGAGAGTGGAGAAATACTTACAATCCTCAGGCAAAACTTCCTTAAACTGCTCAAAGTAGGAGTTTAATCGCACCAAACTTTCCACATTGATAACTTCTTGTAAAGATGTATCTCCAAACCTTTGGAGGTCAGACGGGGACACCATGAATTAATGGTCTTCCTTCCTGCATGGGCTTAACTGCACTGAAGCTAACAGTGCTGGTTCTCTCGAGGGTCAGCGCCCAACTAAACTCTAAGTCACATCCCTCCTCCCAAGCATCATGCCATTGCTACCCGGTTGGTGACTTGTTCAAATCCATTTTATTAGCAGGAACCATGCACATTTATTAGGGATGTGCCTGAAAGCTGAATGGAACTCCACCATCCCAGACCCTCATGTGGCATGCGCAGAAAGCCCTCTCACGGCTGCTCACAGGGAGGCCCTGTGTCCTCCCTTTCTGGAGCTGCTTATGAGAGGGGA
>ML098238.1:90376-105212 GCA_003697995.1 Taxidea taxus jeffersonii | reverse complement strand
GGGGGGCGGGGAGAAGTGCTGTGGCCACTCCCCCAGGGAGGGTGAGAAGTGAGCCATGAATCCCAAACTTTAAGGGCAGGGTGGGCAAAGGAAAGGAGGCCACCAGAGAGAAAGAAGGAGGTGAGTCAGAGAAACAGGAGACCAGGAGGGAGGGAGGGCCCTGTCTCAGAAACCAGGGGACAAAAAGGTTTCAAGAGAGCGGCATGACTGAGAATGCCAAATGTCACTGAGAGGTCCACGGAAACGGTCTTGTCCGCCAAGGACTGACCTGGGCCCTTTAGACTTCAGGAAGGCCTGATGGAGTGGACACTGATGGGAAGGCCAGAGCTTCAGAGAAGAAAAGGGAAGTCTTTCCCTTAGACTTGCTCCGCAGAGGCTCAGTGGCGGCAGCCGCAGCAGCTGCTGGGAGCGGTGTGTGGTGAGGTCTGGGGGTGGTGTGTGCGTGCGTGCATGTGTGTGTGTGTGTGTTAACAAGCTCCCAGACCTACTCCACCAGGGACACGGGCAGCCCCGCTGTGTGACGCAGACTGCTGAGGCCTTGAAGCGAGAACTGATGTTTAGGTGAGCAAAAGGGCCGCCTCCTATAGCCCTCCCTGGCAAGACCGCAGGGAGCTGGTGGCCAAGTCACAAATCCTAGATCTCAAGGGTTGAACTGTGCTGTTCCGGGTTTTCAGGGCTGCCCTACAAAGGGAGAGCCTTGGCAGGACTCCCTAAAGCCTTGGAAATGGCCATGTCTTCTCCTTCACATTGATCTTTACAAGATTGAGGTTGTTATGAACAGTGATGAGGAAAATAAATGACAGAACTAGATTGCCTGATTTCAATAAAGTTTTCAAGGTTCCCATGGTGTAGAGGAAAAAACAAAACCCTGGGCTTTTGTCCCAGGAAGACCTGTGCTTGAATCCTAGCCCCTCCACCTCTTAGCAGTGTGGCCTTGGGAAAATAATTTGACTTCTCTGAACCTTGGTTTCCTTATTTGTAAAATGTAAACAGGAGTACCTAATTTACAGGCTTATTAGGAAGAGTAAATAAAAGAATAGTTGTAAAGCACCACGACAATGCCTGGCGTATAATAAAAGCCCGACAGAGGCAGTTCCTTCCTAACTGCTGGAGGTCTTCACGGGCATGCTCACACTGTAGTTTTGCTGGAATCCCATTCCCCTGTAGGGTGGTCAGGGTACCCGATGCTTCCCATGGCTGATGGTTCAAACAGGAGCACTCACTGAACCTCTCTTAGATGCCAGGTACCGTGCTCAATGCTGGTGGGGAGAGAGCGGAGTCGGCCCTGTTGGAGCAGATGTTCTAAGGGCAGAGTTTACAGCCCAGTCCAAGTGGATTCTTACAAGGATACCGGGTCTCAAGAAGAAACAGTTGCTCTTGTGTCCTCCTTAGGACAGTGAAGACCTAGAGCAGGGATCGGCAAACCTGTTCTGCTGTAAAGGGCCAGAGACAGTAAATAATTTAGGCTTTGTGGGCCCCGCGAGCTCTGCTGGAACCAGTTCACACTGCTGATGTGTGTAGCACAAGAGCAGCCACAGGCCAGGCATAAACGAGTGGATGTGGCTGTGTTCCAATAAAACTTTATCCACAATAACAGGCAGCAGGTGAGTTTTGGTCCATGGGCCATAGTTTGTCAGCCTATGATCTGTACTGTGCCTCAGGGCATAAACACGCCCTTGACCTGGCACTGCCAGGAAATATGGAAGTCTCCGTAGGCGATTTTGCACGGAACTAAAGTTTATCCAACCATGAGGAGTTTCCTGAAGTCCCTTATTATTATTTTAAAGCATATTTTACATTTTCCCTGGAAGACACGGACTAGTTAGCTGTTTGCCAGCCTGTCTGTCTTTCTCTGACAGCGAGCCTGCCCCGCAGTTAGTGTGGCCGTGGAACTGAGTGCCAGCCGACGGAATGGGGGCAAAGGGGTGTGTGCGGCCCGGCCCGGCCCTTAGAAACTCCTACCTGTTCCCACACACGCTCCCTCCTCTCCCCTGCAGGCTAGACATAGATGCTCCGTGTGGCATGCTGGAAGCCCAAGCCGGAGGAGCCCTGGTGCCCAAATGACTGAATGCTGACCTGCATTGGCCTAGAGTGTGAGAATTAAGCCTCTGAAATGTTGGGGGATTTTATTACCAGAATTTAGCCTACCTCGAACAATTCACTTTCGTATCTTTGTAATCAGATGATACGAAACACAATTTAAGGTTTCCTTGATATTTCACTCTCCACTGTCATTCCTCTCTCACCCTCCTTCTAGCTCCTTCCCCATGGTTTGAATACACAGTGAGCTGAAGAAAAAAGAGGCACCACGGCTGGGTAACATCTGTTCATGAAACCAGAGTTACTAACGGACTGAGCAAGAACGTAAGCAAGGTTCTTCATAAAGTGCACAGGCTTGCTGACAATTATCTGCAGCCTGGGGAAGCTCCCTTACTTTCAGGCTTAGTGCTGTGTTCCTGAGAGGAGAAGTTGATGGAAGCTCAGCACCTCTGGAATCAGTGGGGCATTTCAGTATGATCTAGCCTATAAACTTTCCATTTTTCTACCATTTTCTATCTTTATTATGGATTGGGGAATCCATAACAAAGGTTCTAGTTCTATCTCTTGACACTCATGGGCTATTCAGCTTTCGAAATACTGTCACTTTCTGATTTTTCTGCACACAGATTAATCCCATTAAATGCCCCAAATCTGTTTAAAACTCACCTTTTCTGTCTAATTATTCTGTGGACACCAATAGATATTAGTTGGCTCCTAGCTTATAGGAGCTAGAAGAATTGACTTGAAAAGGCTAAATAATTTTATCCCTGTTCCAGAGGCGGTATTCCCTTTATGACTTGGGGAGATTTACCAAGAAAACCGAGCTGTGCTTTGGACCTGGTCTTTGGATTATTCTGGTAGGTGGGGTTGTGGTCCTCTCCCAGCAGGAGGCCAGGCCCAGGAGAGGAGCTGGTGGGGCAGATCAATGAGACACCGTGGAGGAAGCCGACAGACTCCAAATACCTGCACAGTCTTGAACTTTTTGTTGTTGTTGTTGTTGTTGTTTTATCAAAGAACCAAGATGACCATATTGAAATGATCCTCTTGGTCTGTTCCTTCATCTATGAAACAAGGAGGGTAGAGATGATCTATCAGGTTTTCTTCAGGTCTGTCATTCTGGAAGTCTATTGTTCTGTGAAACCTAGAACCAAAGATACCTTCGGGAATGACTGTTGATCATCAGTGCCTCGTTTTTCTTCCCATTTCTGCTGATCATCCAGGACTGATCACTCTACCCATAAACTTTAGCATCTGCAAGAGCCATCATGTGTTCTGTGGTCTGTGCAGGCTGGGTAAACTTTTTGCCCCAGAATGACCTTGTTTATGACCTTGGAGATCCCAATTTCCGCTCTATGTTCTACCATACACACCCTCTCCTCATGTTTATGGGGTGGGGGGGCTTCCCTGCCTTATTCTTTTCAGCTCCAATCATGGAAACCCAAGTTTGCCACCAAAGTTCACTCACCTGAAGCGAGTTGGACATCTCCTTCATGGCAGTGGGTGCAGCTGACCCTCCTCTCCCATCTCCCCTTAGAAGCACAATCCTCCTGCTGTTTCCTCACCACTGCTCCCAGGAGACCCCACAACTTCCAGAAGAAATCAGGGCTATAAAATGGCTCACTCGCTCATAAGGAGCTATGTGTTTATTCATATATATTTTATATCATAACAAATGTAAATTAATTTCAGGGTGCAACCACCCAAGCTAGTATCTATGTGGCTGCCTGTATAAAATTTCTCTCTCAAAATTCTCCAAACCATCTGGCATAAACTACTGTATTGTGACCTGTTAAAATAAGTAACAGCTGTGATAATCCCTCTCGATTTATGGCAAGCTATAAAGCTTTGCATATACTGGCAATGCATATAAAATAATAAATAAAACCATTATCATTCTGTGCTGTCTTGGTGGGAATTATGATGATTTAGCCAAAATGGAGCCCCATGGAATGCATCAGAGGAGAAGCAGAGGTTTTGCCCAATCTAGCCCCCTCTACCCCCCAAAGACCAAGTTCACTACTTAGAGCTCTGAGGTAAGTTTGAAAACCTTCTCCACTGTAAATGTGTCCTTTCTGAGAGAACATTATTCCCATCCATTGCTGCCCAACTTGTATTATTTCAATGCTTTCTGTTCTGGTGGTGAGTTTCCAAAATTCCACAATATATCCAGACTATTAAAAAAAAAACACATCTTTTTTGGGTTTTTTGCACAACTTGAAGATGTGAATAATTCGCAGCCCCCAAACTAAGAATCATCTTGGGATTGCCAACTGTAAGCTTATGTTTTCCTAAACACTGCCAAGATCCCAGGTTGCAAAAGACTGTATTTAAGTCATCTTTCAAAGATACACTGTACATGGAAAAAGAAAAGCCAGTATCTGGCAGGAAAAGGGATCGGGCAGCTTTGAGTCTGTGTTGAAGAGAGTTACTATGGCCACTGCACATGAATTTCAAAAAATTAAGGAGACAGGGACAGAAGCTAACATGACATGGCTGTTTACTATGTGCCAGGCTTTACGCCATCATCTCGTCTAATCCTCGCAACAGCCAGACGCCTTAGGTATTGTTCGTGTTTTATGGTTGAGGACATCGATTCGTAGAGAGGTTAAGTTACGTGCCCAAGGCCATCCTGTTAACAAGTTGGGGAGATGGGAGTTTGAATTCAGGTGTCTGTCTGATTTGGAGGCTCACGCTCTCTCTGCCTCATCACATTATCTTGTGGACAGCTGTTTGCAACCTTTTTCTGCATGACCCACACGATAGGTAGATAGGTAGTATGTAGTGGGCTGCTCACTGTCCTGGCCAGCGACAATTACCTACTCTTTGTTTCCCACTTACAAAGTCTACTTGAATGCAAGTGAGAGTCACCTTATTAGTGGAAGAACTCCAGATCTCTTTTAATTTATCTTTACAAAATGTGCAGATAAGGAGGTGTGGTTCTTCTGGTAGATTTCAAACAGCCGCGGTACTTATTAACTCTTCCCATCAAGAGGTGGAGTCTGTTTCTCTACCTGGAATCGGAGCAGGCCTTATGTCTTGGTTTGGCCCACTGAATGTGCTAGAAGTGACACTGGCCGTGTCCTGAGCCTGGTCCTCAAAAAGCCTTACAGCTTCTACAATTGCTGATCTTGGTGCCTACCCATGCTTACTGCCACTCTGCCATAGAAGCCTAGGCCAGCTTGTTGGGTGATGAGGCCCACGAGGCCCAGCTGCTCCCCTGACTGTGGCCCACAGCTTGCTAACTACCAGACGTGTGAATGAGGCCACCCTAGGCCATCCAGCCCCAGATGAATGACGACAGACAAAAAGCAAGCCCTGCAGAGTTCAACTAAGCCAGCCCAGAACAGCAGACTCTCCTATTTATTTTTAAGCCACTAAATATTGGGGTGATTTGTTACACAGAAAAGGTTAACTAAGGAAGTTACTTAAAAAAAAAATTTCTAGCCACCTGTAAAAACAAACAGTACTGGTTGAGAATTGTTAGTTCGAACACAAATTCCATAAACTCAAGTGAAATAAAGTAAAAATGAAATAAGTCCCTTTTGATGGCTCCAAATATTGTCATAGCTCAAAGTCGTGTTCACATCATCTCATTTACGCCCAGTGAAAGTGCCAGTTCAGGGAGGCTTCCTACAGACGGCCTTCAGTCCCAGAAGCCCATCTTCCCATCTCCAGTCCTGGACTTGTCAGGCTGATGTGGAGTCAATCATGTGGTTTTGGGAAAAGAATCACCAAGGTCAGTGGCCCAGAGCCACCCTCGAGAGACAATCAGTGGACAGAAGGCAGAGGAGGACAGATGATGTGCGCAAAGACTATAAATGCCAATGCATAACCCCAGAACCCCTCCAGGAGCTGGAAGAGCAATGCTGTGGCAGAAGAAGAACTACCATGATGTGAGCACGTGGCGTCAGTTACATAATAGTCAACGACGGCGGCCATGCTGTCCGAAGAAGATAGGGCGTCCACAAGCTACAGCTGGGGGCACGGGGAAGAGATGTCCACCTTTCTCTTCCTACACACTTGGGGAAACAGAGATGGATGGAAACCCTCAAAAGGAAGAAAGGAATAATTACAAACTAAATTAGGGCCAAATTGAACTATGTGAGAAAGAAAGAAAGAATGGTTCTCAACCTTGGCTGTACGTTGCAGTTTCAACAGAATGAAATCAACTCCTGCACTCTCCTTAATCACCACATTAATTACTAACTTTATTTAATAGGAAAAAAATGTTCAGCATTTGGAATTCTCACCAGTTTCAACAAAAGCTGTGTCTTTTGAAGAAAATGCTGGTGAGTAATGATTAGTTAGTTCATTGTTCGGCTCTTTCTGCATGTGGATGCTTGGGCTTATTTTTTTTTCTTATTTTCTTAGTAAATCTGGGAACCTTTGAACTTTGAATAATTTCTTTCCTCTCTCAGTGCCCTCTAGTTATACAAACACAAAAAATAATTACAGGGGCAGTATTTACATCTATACGTCTATGGTTTTTTTTTCATTTGGTATTTACACTGCTGCAGAGTGAACGAATTTAGCTAATTTTACTTCCTGGGAAAAATGTATGTAATGAAAGGGGGTCCATTTTAGTTGACTCTGGCAGGGTTTTATAAGGAACATATAAAGGAGAAGGAGAGAGAAAGAAACCTTCTTTGTAGCCCTGAGAAAATATGCTGGTCTGTACCCTAAACGGTTTTTCTACATTTGTGGTTAAACACGTACTCATTATGTTTCAGAAAGGGGGATGTTTTACTGAAAGACTTTATGAGTTTAAAAAAACCCTCTCCACACCAGTGTTTGTAGTTTCTCCCAGTTCAGGCTCTGAACTTGCTTTCCAACAGCTTTTCCCAATCTGAGAATGTGGTAAAGACACTGGATTCAGGCTCTAGGCTGGGACTTCCATAAGCTGCCCTCCAGGTAGAATCAGAACCAAAACTTCTAGATCAGAGCGGATATAAAAATATTACAGGCCTGATCAGGAGGGAAGATTTCTTCATTTAAGGATGGGTCAAAGGGAACAGAAAGAAAAGTGATCAAGTGGGGACAATCAGTAGCCCTCCCCCCGCCCTCCGCTGTGCAGGCACCTCACAACCTCCACCCTTCACATCAGAAGCTCTCCAACCATGTTTTACCACCTGGAGTTCGATGTGGAGGAGAACTGAGGCCTGGTTTAGCCTGTTCTTGAAGGGTTTGGGTTTCGAGTAATTAATTTCTAAGAGAAGGAAGGGGAAGCAGTGGGAGTTTTCCAAAGAATAATTTCATAAGAAATAGGTCATGTGTAGAAAGTTCCTTTGCACATAGGAGCTCCTTTACTCATAAATATTTCTTTTGGTCCCCCAAGTTTTTACTTAAGTTCCAGCTAGTTAATATACAGGGCAATATTGGTTTCAGGTGTATAATACACCCAGTGCTCATCCCAGGTGCCCTCCTTCCTCCCCATCACCCGTCTCCCCCAATGTCCACCCACCTCCCCTCTGGTAACCAGCAGTTTGTTCTCTAGAGTTAAGTCTGTTCTTGGTTTGTCTCTCTTTCTCCCTGCTATGTTCATCTGTTTTGTTTCTTAAATTCCACAGGTGAGTGAAATCATATAGTATTTGTCTTTTCTCTGCCTGATTTATTTCACTTAGCGTAATATACTCTAGCTCCATCCATGGTGATTTCATTCTTTTGATGGCTGGGTAATATTCATTGTATAGATACACGATATCTTTATCCATTCATCAATCGATGGACATTTGGGCTCTCTACATAGTTTGGCTATTGTTGATAATGGTGCTATAAACATTGGGGTGCATGTGCCCCTTCAAATCTGTACTTTTGTATCCTTTGGGCAAATACCTAGTAGTGCAATTACCGGGGCATAGGGCAGTTCTATTTTTAACTTTTTGAGGAACTGCCATACTGTTTTCCAGGGTGCCTCACCAGTTTGCATTCCCACCAATGGTGTAAGAAGGTTCCCCTCATAAATATTTCTTAAGATTTTTTTAAGTGGAGAGACAACACATAGTTCAGGTGTTCATTTGTCTCAGAGAGGGGACAGTTTTAGGATCGTAGAGATGCAGATGTCAGGGGGATTTGTAAGAATGATTTTTGCTGGCTTCCTGGGAAGGTTATTACACATCCAAGGTGGCCTGCTGCTGCTGCTGCTGGGAGAACCCTGGGAGACCTCAGGGAAAGACCACTCTGAGGTCATCCCAGGCCACTCCAGTGATTCTGGGATGTCGCTTTGTGCCTCTGGCTTTTAGACTTTCCTCCCCCCTCCCTCTGACTGTGGGCTCTGAGCCATAATACTGAAGCTGCCAGATGTGGGGATCTGATACTCGAATACAGTCCATCCTCAGCCCTGGACTGTCCTAGAATTCATTCCTAAGTTTTTCTTTTTAATTCGGGACACATATTCCCATGGAAAAGCTGTTACAAATGACGTTTAGAGTTCCTTCCAAGTTTGCCCTTTAAGACTTATTTCTTCCATAATGTTGTGGGGGAGGTATGCATTTGCAGCAAATGAGAGTGGGAAACAATACTGGTATCATGATAGTGAATTAATGTTAACATAACTCAAAGATGGTTTTAAAAATTCATCTTAAATGCCAGTGCCCAATGAAACATAAGACTAACTAGAGAAAGAGCAGTCAGCTGACAGAGACCTTGGGGTCTACAACTGGAGTATCTATTTCTGAGGATTAATGACACTGGTTCTTTAAGACCAGTACCACTAGGAAGAGTCACTCATTCAAAAAAAAATAGTATTTTTTGAGTACCTAAAATGCTCTAGGCAATATGGTAGCAGAGATGAAAGGCCTAGTCCCTACTCTGAAGGAGCCCATACAATGGCCAACTAAAAAGATACTACACAACATACGTGGTTTTCAGAGCAGCTCACACATCCTCCCGACACACACTGTGTTGTGCCTGGGGGTTCAGGGAGCCACGGGGCAGATATTGGGGGAGCTTTCTAGACCACTAGTTTTACTCACTGAGGGTAGATTATTTTATATTAAATAATGTAGAGAACTGTGCTAATTTTATAGGAATGTTTAGGTTGACGCACACAATTGTAAAGAAATCTTGAGGTCTACAGAAGGCTGTTTTGGGCCATAACCAACTGTACCACGCCCTCCTTCTCCACCCTTTGGCTCCGATCCCCTCAGGGGGTACTGGTTCATCCTTTGCCCTTGGAAGTACCACTGATATATGGGAGTGCACAGCACAGGGGGCGGGGCTATGCAAAGGGAGGAGTCTGAATCACCTTGGTGATTTCAGGAAAGGCTTCCCAAGGAAGGTGATGCTTAAGTCCAGGCTTCCAGTCTAACCAGGAGTGGGTCAGGAGAAACACGACATAAGGCGTTCTAGAGAGGGGGCAGGTGCACAGGCCTCGAATTGTGTAGGAGGGCTCAGTGCGATGAGGAAATGCAAGCAATCTGGTGAGACTGGAACACCGGGCTGGCCGGGGAATTTCAGAGACACACGCATTATCATTTCAAAGCACAAGAAAGGCTGAGGAGTCCACAACGTCTCTGTTCTAGCCAACAGGTGGCGCTGTTGGCCCCGTGCAGTTTGGTGGCTACCCAGACCAAGTGGCCTTGGGAAACCTGGGAAAGCAGAGGGCCAAGTGTAGAAGGGAGACGTTTAGAAATAGGATTCTCTAACTCCAGGAAGAGCTGTGATCGTATCTGCTACTGTTACTTTGCTCAGGAACTCTGAGTGACATCACGTATAACCCTTGCAAGCACCTTCAGCAGCAGGATGCTGAGATTCAGAAATGAGAGGACAAATGGTCCTTCCCCCGCACTGGGAAACATCATCTCTTCCCCCCGACTGCCCCGACGTCCAAGCAATGAGGTGGGCAAATCTGCACTGTCACCTCGTGACCTGCCATGCCCTTTGGCTCTGGCCACTCCATTGCCTTTCATGATCCCAGAAGACATTTACGACCCTCTCCTAGGAAATGAATATTTGAACAACCTATCATTGACAAACAATGCTGAGTAATAAATATATCAGTGACAGGCAGTCAAGTTAATTAGCAGAAAGTTCTAGAGTCATTATTGGGAACTGAAAGAGAAAGGAAAAGGCCTTACCTCCCCCCCTCCCCACACTCCATTTTCAAGACCGAGGACACTGTTGGTTCTGTCCCTCACCTGACACCTCTTTTGAGCTCATAGTTGGGGGGCGGTATCTCCGCTGATCAGATTTTGCTCCCTCAAATCAAAACTAAGTTCCCTTCTGCTTTGGCTGATCTGAGCAGAGCCTGCAGCAGAGGCCGCTGCCCGTCTTTTAACATTTAACCTGTACAGCAGCCTCAGAACGTCCCCCTGCCCTGCGTCCGGGGTCATCATTTTCAAACCGCTGCAGGCAGAGTCCTCTGGAAGTCAACAGCCTGGGATTTGGACTCAGACAGACCCGGGTCCACGTCCGGCCTCTGCCACACCTGAGCTGTGATCCCGGGCAAGTTATGTTACTACTCTAAGCCTCATTTTCCTCCTCTATGATACAAACACAGAGCTGTGTCTGCCTCAGAGGGCGGCACTGGGGATCAGCTACGACAGAGTCATTAGCACAGTCCTGCTGAGCACATAATAAGGGGTCATTAAATGACTTTTTGTATGAGCATCTTGGGCTTCCCCAACCGCTGGGCCTAAAATCTCTGCAGCCCCAACTGTCAGTGGACAAGCTCCTCTCAAACACGTAATACTAATCATTTACGACACAAAACTACTTGGCCTTCCATGTTAACGGTTACACTTTAGAAGTAAGTTCCATTGCTTCTTTCCGGAAACACCTTTCCTTTGTGACCTGCAGGAAACCACTGGAGGATAAACAGATGCGAAGGAAAAAAAATACCCCGAGTGACTATTTTTTGAAGCTGCTAAAATAAGTTGTTGGAAACAGGGACCCAAGAGAGATGGTAGCATAAGCTATTGGTTTTGTATTTACACCTTCACTCAGACAGCCGCCCACCACTGAAATTATCAGCCAGTGCATGAGACGTTGCACTGAGACGTGGAGGAGGGTTAAAAACATCTTTTGATACTTGGTTGAGTCTGCTTTCATTTTGCCGGAGGTGAACGGATATTAACCAAAATATGTCAACACATGAGAGATGAGAACCAGCCTCAGAAAAACTGGGCTAAGAGCAGAGGGAACAGGGTTTTCCTACCGGTGATGGAAGGCATCCCTTGCCTCTGAAGGCCCCTGAAGGCTTTGCTCACACACCTCCAACACCACCTCCTAATGATGACGATGACGATGGCGATGAGGGCAAGGGCTGCGGCACCCGCTGATTCAGAGCCTATCCTGTGTAACCCCCCCCCCCCCCGCCCCGCCATAGTTTAGTGCATCATTCAGCCTTTACAACAGGCCTAGGAGATTCTGCGGAACAAAGTACAGCTTAGAGAGGTAAAACCCCAGAGTGCTTCTGGCTACCAAATTCCTCCCTATCCATCAAAGCCTAGCTCAGATCTCACCTCTTTCAGGAAGCTTCCTTCTTATCCCTCTTTACCTCCTCCATCCCCTGTTCAGTTTTTCTTTGACTGTTTTGAACTGTTTGGTTTCATTTCTTTCTTTCCTTCCTTCCTTCCCTCTCTCCCTCCTTCCTTTTTTTCTAGCCGGCTGGAGATGCAGTCACACACATTAGGTTGGGTCTCTGGATGTAGCTCTAATACCTTAAAGGTAGGGAAAGTCCTCAGTTTGGACCCAAATACATGGCCCACATTTCAGATTTCATAGTTATTTTCTACTTGATACTCTGGACCAAGGGCAGAGAAATGTCACTGTCCTACAGAGAGCTCCATGCACAAGAATGTTGGGGAACAGGAAGTCATTTTTTTGGTCACCGAATTCAAAAGCGTCCCTTCTTATAGGAATCAAGGATGTATCTTATCTCCCAGCTATTCCTTCTGAGTCCATCAGTGGCTGGGCCTGCCACCCTCCTATAAAAGGAGAGTAGACAAAGAGAAGCAGAATGTGATTTGGCGGCAAAGAACATTTTTCCCCGGCAGAAAATGGAGTGACTTTTAGCTTATCTGCTGTCACCTTGTTAATGTGATCATTGTTCTTCAAAATAAAATCTCTTCTTACCCATGATGTGTTTCGTGTGAAAAAAATGTTTTAAAAGCAGCAACTAAATGCCAAGAAAAGAGGAGCAGAGAGGGGGAAATGAAAGGCTAATCAAGAGAAGCTACAAATCAACTTCTCTGCAAGGAAAAGCACTCAACATACAATTATCTTAATTCTCCCAGGTGGCCATTTTGCTTGCTTTCCAAGGTAGGTGTGGAATGTACTAGAAACCTGTGGCTCCCTTCATTACCCCGGCTTTCGGAGCAGGAGCTACAAGGCTGCATCAGTTGGGATGAGTAATTTATCGTCCATTTAAGCCATGGGCTCTGTGGCTGTTGATGTGTGCCCCTGGCCTGTTCTCAAGCACATCCTTATTTCAAAATTAATGATCCAGCTCTAACTTGCTGGTGAAGGTTTCCGGGGATAAAAACTTAGGTGGAAGAGGGAACCTAGTTGTTAATGGCCAAATGCCATCCATGGCAAGCATAACACAAAGACAAGGCAGTGAGAGAAGAGTGATTAACTACTCTCTCTTGAAGAATATATCAAAACTTCCTCTTCACTCCATCGTAGGGTGGGTGCAAGAAAGGGGCAGAGATAACATTCCTAAGAGGCCTTCATTCTTCAAAGCTGAGGAAACATTTGCATCTTTCCCCTTATTGACATTTGGCCCCTGGATGCTGAAGAACCAGTTCTGTGTTTCAGTGGTGAGAGGATATAGCTGAGATGAATTCCCTTCTGCCTCTCCTTTCTGCCATTTTGGGAAACCAGTGGTTGTCACCACACTCAAAGTCAAGGAGTTACAGCCACACACAAGGCCAGCACCCTTCAGGAGGGTGGAGTTTCTTAGTACTCCTGCTGACCCAAAAAGAGAGACCCAGGGGGAAGGGAGCCATGCTACCCAACAGAACATTCAGAAGCACAGATGAAATTTAGAGAAGACTAGAAAACTCTGCCTAGAACACAGACAAGTAATTTCCATCCAAGTTGACATACAGAGAGGTTGTGTAGGATAGAGAGAGTGGGGGCAGCAGACTATAGCTTTGGGTAGCCTTATCCCTTCTGGATCTTACTCTCTTTGGCTCCCCACCCCTTGACTTAGAGAAGGTAAGAATCAATCCAAAGCAAATCGTCTTTATTTTTATGCAAAATATTGGCTCTCTCAAAGATGTTTCCCTTGGTTTTAGAGACCAGATGCTTTCTTCTTTTCTTTTTTCTTTTTTTCTTTAGTTTTAAAGATCAGCAGAGTGAGCTCATTCTATCGTGTTCTAAAAAACAGAACAAAATAAGACCAAAGGAGAAAAAACTCCACAAACAAAAATCCAAAACTTGACACACCTTAACTTCTTTACCTTAACACAGTCCGTCCAAAGTCCCCTCCATCAACCTCACTTGGCTGGCCATACCACCCCAGGAGGGAGAGTTGGTCCCTCCTTCCTGCAGATGGGCCCCGAGGCACTATGGCCAGCCTTTCTGGTGCCCACAGAGCATTATCCTCCTGACTTGCAAGTCCCCAGGGGCAGCTGCCTGCAACTGAGCCCAGTACACAGCAGAGATGCCGCTTGGTCAAGCTTAGCTCCCCAGAGGCTGCTTCCTTCAAGGGCAAGACCAGTAGTCAAGGCTCTGCGGAGTGGGAAGTAACCCAGTTGGGTAGCTGGGAAAGGGGCCAGGTCTGGGACAGAACAGTTCAAATATTCTACTGAGGAACACTCCATAAGAGACAGGCGCTAGGAAACTTCAGAGGAATTTTTCAACTGTGAATTTTTGTGTTGCCCCGAGTTTTTTTCCTGGCTCGTCTCAGCCTGCTCAATCCAGTGTAACACTTGGCTGCATGCCCTCCCCTAGGTACACTGTTGGTATTTTCCTGTCCCATCTGCTAGTGCCTCTGGAGGACATCAGGATGAGAGGGTTGATCCAGAAAGGACACCCACTGTCCTGGCCCTCTGCCCAAGACCTGCAAATGGAGAACAGCTTCCCAGCCACAAAGTTCTGCCTGTGCCAAAGGCATATTATTTTAAATATGATGCTTATTCATAGCTACTATGGACTGAGCAGCTACTAAGTGCACATGCTAAGTCCCCTGCCTGCACTCTTTCATTTCATCCTCACTTAGGGAAGACGAAAGGCAGACATCACCATCTCTACTTTAGACAGAGGGAAGTTGCAATCACATGACTGACAAATGGCAGAGTAAGGATTCAAACCCAGACCTGGAAGACACCAAAGCCCACTTTCCCCACACCCTGCTGCCTCTTCAAAACCTAACTCTCTCCAGGATAAAACTCCTACCGAGAAGCCCGCGCAGTAAAAACAATGGAAATTACCAAAGCTGTATTCCTGAGGTAAAGTTATAGCTCTTGGTTTTCAGACCTGTTTTTTAAGCTAAGCATTCAACTTAAGAAATAGAAGTTTAAAATCTCAAGTAAATGAACACAAAATCTGATAAATTAATTAAGGATAATAAACACACAAAAAAATGGACAAAACCGATTCTGCGGTAAGACGGTGGCGGCCCACAACTTGTTCCCTCTGAATGCAGCGTTCCTAGGAATGAATTAAGAGCCCTGAGCTGATATTCACACTGATACGAAAGTTTTGCTCCTCGGGACGCCTGGCTGGCTCAGTCCGTAGAGCACACGACTCAATCTCAGAGTCATGAGTTCAAGCCCCATGTTGGGCATGAAGCCTACTTTAAAAAGAAGAAGAAGAAGAAGAAGAAGAAGAAGAAGAAGAAGAAGAAGAA
>ML098238.1:40828-90366 GCA_003697995.1 Taxidea taxus jeffersonii | reverse complement strand
AAGAAGAAGAAGAAGAAGAAGAAGAAGAAGAAGAAGAAGAAGAAGAACAAGAAGAAGAAAGTATTGCTTCTGGGAAATACGAATGCCCAGAGGTCTGGGCGTACACAGTGGCAGTAGCTGCTGAGTGCCCGGCCTCTGACTGTGGACTGGCGTAAGGGTCTGGGCCCTGGGAACTTTGCCAGATCAGTGTAAACGGCTCTCAAAGCTGCCCAAGGCCCTAGGACAGGCTGACGATGACAGGAGCCTGAAGATCCAGTCCCATGCTCCATGTTTCCTGAAGACCACCACACTATCCCTTTTAAGCGTCCCCACATCCAGTCTATCAGCTGCAAGATCAAATGTTTTTGGTGCAAGGCTGTGCCTGTCTCCAAGTTGGGAAGATTCAGCAGGGGCTGAGGAGAAAAGAAAGCAGAGAGTTTTATGTTTCCCTGAGTTATTCCTATGCTTATAAGGCAATCGTATGAAACGATTGTTCCATGGCTTTAAATCTAGTAAATAAAATTCCCTTTGAGACTCTGGTTTGAAGGATGGTGAGGATCACAGTAACTACTTTGTTTATGTAATAAACACACACCCCAAACTGTAACATTTTTATAATGAAACCTGGTGTAATAAAATTTGTGTTGAGGCAAAAAGCAGTCATTTTCCCCTCCGTGTTTATTGTGCTGAATGCAGTATCAGCCAACCGCATACGGTGCCAGCAGCTTTGAGAAGGTCAAGCCCTCTACTGTGGGGCTCCTGTAACCTTCCTTCCTTCCCCCTCCCTGGCCTGCCAGCCACCCTCCTGCCTTGGATCTCCAACTCCCCCAGGTAAACTGGGTCAAGCTTTTCCAAAGGCCTTCTCCCCATCTTCCTCCTTAAGCTCCAACTGGAGACTTCTGGCCAGCACCTGGAGGGGTTTTATTTCTTTGGGATTCCTTCCGATTACTTGGCCCTTCAGGCCGGAAGACCACTACCTGGCTGTTGGACACTGTCCCCTGGGTCCAGCGATCCTTCTGTGAGGGCATGAACTTAGGTCCCTCACTGGCTCATTCAGTCTCCTGAGGGCCACTGGGGGTTCTTACTTGTTACCCAAGGCAAGGACTCTCAACGCTGGCTGCACACTGGTCTCCCTGGGGTGCTTTTCAAAAACCACACCGATGCCCGGGTCTGTCCGGGAAGATTCTGACTTAAGTGGTCGGAGGCAGAGCCCGCCCGTCCGCAATGTATGATTCGGCATTAGTGGACGTGCTGCCAGGGATCTGGCGGTCACCTTGTCCACCCCCGAACCTGCGAACCTGCGTCACTGATGGACATTCAGGGCCACACATCGGAAGGGGCCTGGTCCTCAGGCATGAACCCTTCCTCTCCTAAGGGATCTGCGGTAACAAAGGAGGCACAAACCAGTGCCACCCCATCACCACACCTGGAAAAGCGACTCAAAGGGAGGCTTCTCCGATGGCAAGGTGGGACAACGCTGTCAGTGGGCCCGGCAGCTGCGGCTTAGGCCTGCGCTTGGCCCCTGGAGCATGGCCCCCGGCTGCGGCCGTGTGGAGGCAGATGTGCAAGAAGCTGGCTTAGCTGGGCCAGGACCCCAGCAGGCTTCAACACTCACACTGCCCCCCACCCCAGGGAGCGGAAGTGGAGTTTATCAAGAACTGTAAGGAAGCCACTGTCCCTGCCGTTCAGGAGCTAACCCCAGTGCAGGACCACAAAGACTTCGATGCTTTTCAAACAGGGGCCAGCTGTGTGGCTGACCTTGTGCAGTAAAGGTACACTGGGAAGGAGGCTTCACAGGGTTCAGGCAGCCCAGACAGGCTCAAGAATGGTTTAAGGCCACATCAGATGGAAAGGAAGCTGGAAATCAGAGAACCTGGGTCTGAAGACTCCCAGTTCAGGGCTGTCTGGGGGCCAGAGGGACATAAATACATCTCCCTGTGGGCTCCCAGGAGGAGGGCAGGACACTAAGGAATTCCCAGCAGACAGAGGGGGCGGGGCGCCCGTGGAGGAGAAAGGGACAAGCAGGCCTCTTCCCGGCCACCCCAGCCCAAGCCCGAGAACCCCGCCCTGGGCACCCCCCCACCCCGCCCTGGGCTCCCCTCTGCGCCTTCTGGGAAGACATGCAAGTGTCTGAGTGGAAGGAGAGGAGAGAGAGAGGCCTGTGGTCTGTCTTAAGCGATCCAACACCTCAGAAGGAGCACCAACTTGCAAACTTGGCCAGCCAGAATGAACTACCCGAAGTCCCCAAGCTCAGGAGTCGCTGACTCCCGAATGTCAAGGTCAGCCCTGAGGGTCAGGCATGGCCTCCCTTCCTCACCTCTGCTCCTGTGGACAGGTTCCCCTTCTTCAGAAAGCATACTCCTCACTCCACTGGCCACTAGGCCTGGCTTCTCCCAGTTCCCTCCCCTCCTCTTGCCCAAATACCTGCATTCTTGGGCAGGCAGCAGGCGACAGGCATGCTTGGATTCCCGCTCTGCTTCTTAAGGACGGGCCTTTTCTTTTATCCAAGGCCCTCCCGAGCCCCAGGAGCCCCCTTTAGCCGAAAGCTGATCTGCTGAAGTCGCAGGCAGAGCAGGGGCGGGGGGCGGGAGGGTGAGGGAGGGCGACCTTCTGCGAGGAGGGTGGCAGATTGTCACACAACATCTGCGCTGCCTCCGGGACTCCCCCCTGGAGGGGGAGATGGTCTCACCCAAGTGCGGGGCCAGCTGCTAATCCCTCAGGCTCACCGGAATGGCAAATCAGGACTCCAGGGTAGCCTCAGACCCACCCTGTCTCCAGAGGAGGGGCTTAGAGCACTTTCTTTCCCAGCCCGGAGGAGCTCAGAATGCCCTGGTACTTTTCTGGGGCCTCTCCGCTCCGAGTACAATAGGCCAGGGGGTCAGCAGCGTCCCCGGCACCCGGGAGCTTGCTAGAAATGCAGAATCTCGGGCCGAATCGGTTGAAGAAGCTCTGCCAAGTGCCCGGGGGCTACGGAAACCATGAGCCTGAGACAGGAAGCCCGACCCATACCACAGTCCCTGGAAGCCACAGCCGCCCAGCCCCCATGCCAAGTGTCCCGGCGCTTGGAGGAGGACGTACATCCCTTCTCCCCCAGAAGGAGTACAGACACCCCCGCCTGGCTACCCGTTCCCCGCACCGGGCTGGGCCAGTTCACTTGGCAGGGAAATTTTAGGTCGGTGCGAGGGAGGGTGAGCTGTTCATCGGGCCTGCAAATATTTGCACACGCAGAGAAGGAGGGGCGGGGGCGGGCCACAATTGGAGTTTGCTCTTTTCAGGTTGCAAGTCAATTTCTGGTCCCCTCCCAGCCCAACGCACACACCACCTGTATCAACACGTCCGGCCGCTGGCTGCCAGGAGCAACAGTCAAGTCCACGGCAAGGATCCTTGAGCGCCTTCGCAGACAGCAGCCGTTCTGGAGCCTGTTCAGACCATCCTCTTGGCAGGAAGGGGAGAAGTCAGGGATGCCCACAGCTCTGCTCCAAGAGCCTTTATGCCATCATGGCACACGCTTCACCTCCCTCCCGGCCCGAACCCAGCAACTGAATTCATGTGCCAGAGCCAGCAGGGCGGAGACAAGGGAAGAAGACAAACCCATGGAAGGTCAGAGAAGAGCTTTGTTTTCCAGTCCAGAGAGATCGCCTGACATAACCCCCAGTGAGGAGAAGACCCTCTGAGAAGCCAGAAGGCGGCCCCATCTCTGCTGCTGGCGCCGCCTCCCTGCACTGGGACTCCGCTCCTCAGTCACGAGAGCAAGAGCCAGAGCAAGAGCCAGGACGGTGACTTCGTGTCTGGAGAGCAAGAGAATGTGCAGCGGTTCTGGGATGCATCAAGCCAGCCCAGATCAACACGGAGTCTGGCTGGAACCTCGGAGAAGCGACCCAGACAGAGTTTCCAGCCGTGTGCAAGCGTCTGTTGGTGGCCTCCATGGACAGCAGGGCCACCGCCTCAAATACAGCGAACTGCAGTGTTCCTGCCCGCACTCGCCTCCCCTCCTGCCCGCATTCGCCTCCCCTGCGCAGAGGGGAGGCCTGAACTCAGCAGGCCAGAGAGAAGGTGCGGCGGGCCAGGGAGGAAGACGGAGCAGGCAGAAAGCAAACAGGGTGGCCCCGGGCTCTACTGGGATTTGTGTGGGCTCTCAAAAGCAATCATGGTGGGCTTCTGAGTAGAAAACCAAGCAAAAACAGTACTTAAAAATCTTCTTTAGAGCCCCCGTCTTGCCTCAAACAGCAATCACTCATAAAAAGACTCTCACGAATGGAAGGAAATGATGCCATTGTTTTATTTTCTATGGGAAGTCATAATAGTTTTTAAAAGGTTAATCTCCTTCTCAGCCCTGTTTTTTCCCTTCCAGTGACCCCAAGCTGAAAAGGAAAAATATTTGCACTCGGTGTTTAAAAACCACAGTGAATTAGCTTTTGTTGTTCATGGCAAAGCCACTATTTAGCTGCCCAGAATCAAACCAGATGTCAGGGAAGAGAGAAGTCCCTGCATCCTGAGAACTTGCCTTTCACCTTTCCAGAAGGGCAGAGAAGGCCTCGCTGAGAAGACAAAATGGAGGGAGCTCGCTGGTCAGCGAACCTGAGAGGTGGTTCCAATGCAAGTGCCGGAGCTCTTTGTGGGGTGCTGGGTGTGGCATGAGCATGCCACAGCCCTGGGACCCTGGATGCCTGATGCCTCTTGGCTTCCAGAAGTTTCCTCTATGGACACAAGGCCAGCACCACAATTCCTGCTATTCCCACTAGACCAAGGTGAGCAGTAGAGAAGTACCGAGGGGAAGATTGGGAGCCAGAAAAAAACAACACAAAGGAGATCAGCAGGACTTGCTGGAACACTAAATCTATCAGAGAAGGTATTTAAGAAGGAAGGAAGGAAGGAAGGGAGGAAAGAAAGAAAGAAAGAAAAGTAAGAAAGAAAGACAGACAAATGGGAGGGAGGGAGGAAGGAAGGAAGGAGGAAGAAAGAAACTAACTCTAAACGAATAGGTTTTCTTTCTGTGGCCTTCCAGGGAAGTATGAGGAATAGATTATTAGTCTTATTTTTCTTTAGCACACCACTCACCACAAGTCACAGCTTAAATTAGGCAAAAAAAAAAAAAAAAGGACACCATTTTCCCTGATGTGATCGTGTGCCCATGACTGTGCTATGTAGCATCTCATTTAATCCTTACCATAACCCTGCTGTGCATTCTGTTTTATTATCCCCATTGTACAGATGAGGAAACCAAGCTCAGAAGGCTTAAGGAACTCGACTAAGATCACAGAGCTATTAAGTTGGCAGAAGTCTTTGTTTTTATCACCGACGAGGCCCAGGGGATGAGATCAGTGCCCAGCACAAAGCATCTGCTCCATAAATATTTACTGAATGACGAAAGTAGGGAAGGGCTTTGGGGGCACTGGTGCTGAACTTTGAAGCATGGTTGGGATTTGTGCAAAGATAATGGTCAAGGCACACCAGGAAGAAAAGAGGAAATGGACAAACGCACCTCTAAGGACACAAAACTGTTTCACAAGATTGCAAAAATGGGCAGGAGGAAATAGCAGTTAAGGACACTCATGTCAGAGAGACTCAGGTCCTACCACGGCTCTGCCGCCTTAGGTTGCGTGAACACAGCCAAGTCACTTGGTCTCTCAGTGCTTTATTTTCCTTATCTGCAAAATGGTGATGAGACTATTACCTACTGCGGCAGGAACTGTTAATTTCCCATCAAACCTTCCATGTTCGCCTTCTCTTTCATATTGATAACACCTTGATTATTTAGAATTGGGTCCACTGCCATACAACCAAAGGCTACATGTCCAGGACTCCCTTGGAGCTGGGGGCTGCTATCTGACCAATGACATAAAAGCAGTTGTGGCATGGAAATACTAGAAAGTCTCTTTAGCATACAAAAGTCATGCTCCTTCTTTCATCCTCCCGTGTGGGCCGATGATGTGATGACTGGAGCTCTGGTAGCCATCTTGGACCACCAAGACGAGGGCCACAATCTAATGGTGGAACGAGGAGCTGGAGGGAGCCTTGGTCCTCACTGCTGCTGAGTCTCCATACCCACTCGGGACTTCTTTTACATAAGAGAGAAATAAAGTTTTGTCTTTCTGAAACCTCTGTTCATCCTTAATGGATATATTCACCTCAAAGAGGTGTCAGAAGGATTAAATAATATAATGCAGACTAAGTAATTAGTGCTGGGTGCTAGACACAGTACACAAGCAAATCTAAGCTGACATATTTTGTTGCTCTTATCACTATTAGCATTATTATCATTACAAAATCCAGAATACTCCCTTATTCTGCTTGAGGCTGAACCATCTTCATTCAGTTATTTAACTCCATCTAATCCATTTACTTAAAATTCCTCAAAATTGTGCCTTTCGTGAGAACATATCTATAAGTCTTCCTACGAAGGGGTCCCTCATACCAAAACAAAATATTTCTCTTTGAAGTTCATCACCAAATCATTCATACAACCAATAATATTGAAAATCTAGGCCTGTTAGTGAAAGGCGAGGGCGGACTGCTCGTAGGTTAGCACTTCTGAGCACGGAGACGGGGAAGCAGTCGGTGCCTCGGACAGTCTCCCCTTTCCCACCCAGACAGACTTCCATTTCAGGACACATGGGAGGAAAAGGTGAAAATACAATTTGCTTAAAAAGTTCTGAGAGTCAGCACGGTATGCTGGACTACCAGATTTGCCAAGAACTGTGGATCCTTCAATCTCCACTTAGTGTCTTTGACAGAGAGTGTGTGTGTTTTTTCCTGATTGATAAATGTTTCTTTTTTTAATTTTTTTAAAAGATTTTATTTATTTACTTGACAGAGAGAGAGGGAGAGAGAGCAAGCAAGCACAGGCAGAGGCAGAGGGAGAAGCAGGCTCCCTGCCGAGCAAGGAGCCCGATGTGGGACTCGATCCCAGGACGCTGGGATCATGACCTGAGCCGAAGGCAGCCGCTTAACCAACTGAGCCACCCAGGCGTCCCTGATAAATGTTTCTTAAAAGACCTAAGGAAGGAACGACTAATGAGCTCAACTGAGTAGGTCCCCTTGGCCACAGGACTGGCACCAACGATCCACTTTGGAAAACTATAGCATGTCGGGTCCCACCGTAGACCCACTGACTCAGAATCTCTGAATGGAGGGCCTGGGAATCTCGATTTTTGAAGCTGTCTTCAAGGAACTTGAACTTCAAGGAACCACACAACTGTGCGGCGCAGTCAGGCTTTGGCACTGGGCTTCAGTGCTCCCCTCCCCAGCCTCTCTCTCAGGCTGGGTTACCGAGAAGCAAAGTCAACGATGGCGATTCTTGTTCCACTGGTAAACAGAGGGGGTGCTCCCGGTAGCAGGGGTGTGAGGGCAGCGAGCCAGGACAGGGGAAAGGACTCAGCCCTGAGGCAGTGGACACGGAGATCAGCCTGACCCTGCAGGAAACTGGAGAGTGCCCCTTGCGCCACAGAGCTGGTCCCACCTAAAGGCAAGGAAGCTGGGGGGCTTTCAGGGGTCAGGAGGCAATCGTCCCAGAAAGCCGTGGCCCTGGGCCTGCCGGGAGCCAGGGCACCCACAGCGCCGGCCACCAGTGTCAGCGCTCGCGTGCCTGCGGCTTTGCTCTCGGCTGAAGCCCTCGTGTCTGCGCTGCCCCTGTGGACTCGGCCCGAGTGTCCCTTTTACGGGAAGGGTCTCAGGGAAGAGTTTAACCCTGGAGGGAGGTTTTCGGAATCCGATCTGGTCCTTTCCGTGACCAGAGGTGCCGAGCCCACGCACCAGACTCCCCGCAACCGCCAGAGCTCTCCCTGGCAGGCCCACCTGTGCCCGGAGGCAGCCCCACATCCGTGTTCCAGAACCGTTCTCCCAAGTTCCAGCCACCCTCACTCATTGACTCCGTAACAAGCGACTCGAGGAATCTGGCCGCCTGTGATCTGGATCCTCTCCCTGCTCCCCTGACACATCAACATGCAGGCCACCGAGCTTCCTTTGGCTTATTCTCAGCGGCTCCTAAATAGGTCACACCACTTTGGAGACTGGCCAACAGCTAATTCCATATTCACCACTGACCTGTTTTATTCCTCTGGTATTTCAGGAAAAAGAGGGGTGAGTGCCTCTTCTCCTATGTCTGAGTCCCCATCCCCCAGAGCAAAATTTGTAGCCCAGGCCACTGTGGTTGGTCCCAAGACACGAGTCCCTTCAGGGGCCTGCTCCCTGACCTCACTCGCGGCCCATCTGCTGTGTTCCTGGACATAAGTGCACGTGTGTGGGAAATGAAGGCCCGGTGGGTCCTGGCTGGAGTGGCCTTGGCCCACAGCTGGTCTAGCTACCACCAGGCTTGATGCCAGGGCCTGTTGAAGCAGCCCTCACTATGCGGTCAAGAAATGGGGAGCATCAAAGATAAAGCACACCCCAGTTACCCACCTCTCAGCTGCTTTTCATCGGGACATCAGCCAAGTAGAGTGTATGTAGCACTCTCTCCCTATAGACCCCCACCACTACTCAGCCTCTGGGCTCATAGAGGAAGTGCCGCCATCTTGATTTTTTTTTTTTTTTAACGTGAGAGCAAAGAGAGACCCAGGAAAAGAGGCAGTAAGAAGGAGTAAGGAGCGAAGGGTGCTGAAAAAGGGGAACAACATGCTTTCCTTTTGTGGTTCATTGAAATCTAAGAAGCAGCTTGATACTTCCAACCAAAGTCTAGAGCTGGAAAAAGAAAGAAACCCAGGCCTGTCTCGACTGTCTCCTCAGAAGCTGCTCTGTAAAAATGTCCACCCCCCTCTCTGTCTCACCCCAGATTTCAGCATTTGTTTTGTTTTGAGACATTTAGTTGTTGTTTTCCCTTTTCCATCATACACTCGGAAATAATCTGCAGCTCAGTCTGCATGGCAATCTGGCCCTCCCAGAAGAACAGGAGTTGTGATTCTTAAAAGGGTTCTCCTCGCTCTTCCCACTGAATCTGAAGCCATGGCGTAAGGAAAGTCTCTGATACAATAATGATAAAATTAATGTTCTGTTCACTCAACAGATATTTACTGAGTACCTACTTTGTGTCAGGCATTGCTTTAAATGTGTTCCGTGTACAATTTCAGTGCACTCTCATAACTACCCTACGAGGTAGATGCTAGTATTACCTCCATTTTACAGATCAGGAAACTGAGGGCACAGAGTTTACATAACTTGCCCAAGGCACCAGAAGTGCTCAATGGGCTCCTCACCACCAGGCTGGGTTACCCCGACGACAGAGGTTCAGGAACGTGTTCTCTGCCTCAGAAAGCACAGCCTCACCATCTCCCATTGCTCGTGTCCCAACCCCATGTCAACAGTGAAGACCAGAGCTGGAATCCGCTACCCACAGGAACTGTCATTTGCCTTGGCAAGTGTTTAACATCCATGGGCAGGTGCAGCTTTGTGTGTGTGTGTGTGTGTGTGTGTATAGGTCCGTGGGTGGCTACGTACATATACCCTTACATGATGTTCTCCACGAAGCCTGGAAAAGGGGTTCCCGTTCATAATAAAACTGAAAACAAGATTCTGATCTCTCCACCTTGCCTGGCTCTCCACTGCTATTGCCCCAAACTGGGATGGGAAAGGTACTCACATACCCTTCTGGCCGGTCTAGGACCCCTCACCCTGGGCCTCAACTGCCGCTCAGCACCAGAACCTTCTGCTTGGCAGGGGCTCCAGTCGGCATGAACAATCACCAAGTTTCCTCAAAAAGTTAAAAATAGGACTACCATCCGATCCAGGAATTCCACTACTGGGTTTTTACCCAAAGAAAATGAAAGCACTCATTCAACAAGATTACGTGCACGCCTACGTTCCTGGCAGCATTTTTTACCACAGTCATGACATGGAAGCAACCGCAGCGTCCACTGATAGATGAATAAAGAAGATTTGGAGTATGTGCACACACACACACAGGAATATTGCACAACTATAAAAATGAGGAGATCTTGTCATCGGCAACTACATGGAAGGAGGACCCAGAAGGTATTATCCTGAGTGGAGTCAGTCATGCTGAGAAAGACAGGTACCATGTGGTTTCACTCACGTATGGAATCAAAAAATAAGTGAATAAACAAGCGAAAAGAATCAGGCCGATAAAGAGAGAACTGAGGGTTGCCAGAGGGAAGAGGGATGGGGGGACTAAGCAAAGTGGGTGAGGCGGAGTGCGAGACCCAGGCTTCCGGGCACGGGATGAATAAGCCCCGGGAACAAACAGTCCCGCACAGGGAGCACAGCGAGTGGTACTGCAATCGCGACGCACGGTGACACAGGCGAGCTCCGCCTGTGAGCGCAACACGTGTTGTCAAATCGCTGTGTTGCACACCTCACACTGACAGAACGTTGCGCGTCAACTATACTCCCCAAAAATGTAAAAAACAAAATAAATTACCGGGGTGCCTGAGTGGCTCAGTGGGTTAAGCCTCTGCCTTCGGCTCGGGCCATGATCTCAGGGTCCTGGGATCGAGCCCCGCATCGGACTCTGCTCAGCAGGGGAGCCTGCTTCCTCCTCTCTCTCTGCCTGCCTCTCTGCCTACTTGTGATCCCTGTCAAATAAATAAATAAAATCTTTTTAAAAAAATTACCAAGTGCTGGGATCACCACAGAGACTCTGAAAATAAATTCATTCAAACACAGCTGTTTTAGGAGAAAGGGTCATGGTATGTTGAGCCACAAGTAGGGCCCCCAAGTTCCCATCCGGATCCAAAAAGGAAATAAAACTATCCACACCTTCCTCTGGCACTCGGGCCTACCGAAGTGAGGACACCTGACAACGGATTAAGTGTTCGCCTTGCCTGCGGCGTTTGCGTCTTCAGAGCAAATCAGGCTTAATGCGGGATGGATAAACCGAGACCTGTGGAACCCGCAGCATTCAGTCAGCAGCTGGACGAGAATCTGGGCAAGGAAGGAGAGGCAAAACCATCGGGTCCACTGTAGTTCTAGAATGATCTAACACTTCACTTAGGAGTTCTTGAGGATCCTAGTAAAAGCAAAACTGCATTTTACCCAGAAGGGGAAAGAACATGAAAATGGTCTAAAGAGCAAGACCATTCGGGGACAGAGAGAGCAGAAGCTGACCTCCAAGGTCCTAATAGTTGCAATAATCTGGTACAGCTCCACAGCCCCCCCCCCATCGTTTGATGACGGACTCCATTAGCATGAGCACTAAAGAAAAGGCTGGGATCCCCAAGTGTGAATGTCGTCAGGACAGTGGCCCAGCTGCTGTCTTAGTTTTTGTAAGTCCTGACTCTAAGAGATGAGTGGACTAATGAAGGGCATTTTGTGTCTAGTCCGTATGGTGTGGTCCGGGCTCCTCAGACACTCTGCATGGAGGGGGACCCGGAGACAGAAAAATTAGGGGATCCAGCTCAATAAGGAGCCCAGGAAAACCCCAGTCTTCACATGTCATCAAGCATGAAATCATTTCACCCAGAATGGTGCTGGCCCTCACTGAGCTCCTGATGGATGTGAATTAAGTTTATTTGGCTTGGCTACCTCAGATAAGGAAATTCCTGCAGCTTTCCAGTTCCTTTTGGATTTATTTGAAATGACATCATGCACTCTGATGCAGGATTCCTGGATGAGTCCAACATGAGGAGAATGGATATGCCAGAATGATAGGACTGGCTAAAAGCTTAAGGAGCCAAGGTGGGTACCGGAGGACACAGGAAGGAGACAGAAGTCATTTCTCATTTGTCCACTCAACGACAAGAATCAGACACTTGACCAGTCACAAAACTTGCAGTAAGGGGACCACATGGCCAGACCTGGAATTCTAGTCTTTCATTCTGGGAGTCCAAGTAAAAGATCCCGCCATGCATGAAACGGGGTAGCTATCCACTCTCCCGAATTTTAAGTGGTTTGGAGATGATGCGATTCACAAACAGAATGACGTCGGACAGACTTGCCTTGGCTCTCTCCTTTGAGTTATAAGATGCTAACCTCAGTGCTGCATCTTTACCCTGAGTGTTCGGGGCCTAGAATTTCATTCCAGTGCGTCCTTTACCTTTGGGGAAGCATACCAATGTTTCAAGACAGGAAGACAAAAGGCAAGGACCCCTGCTTTAGGTTTCAGACACTGATGTGAAGCTCATCACTTACAAACTTAGCCAGCTTCCCAGGGCTTGCACAGGGAGCACAGCAGCTTGCTCTAAGTCCTTCCTGTGTCACCGCGTTTAAGATCCTGCCATGTCCAATCAGAGAGCGGTCCGTTCCAGGGACGGCTGGGGACGGCGGTGTATTTCACAGCTGTATCAGTGACAGTGTGAGATTACCCCGTGTACATGAAGATAGCAAATGAGAAAGTCCCAGAAGCCAAGCTGAAAGGGAACTTGCCATGGCTAACTGTGGCTAACTGTGGCTGCCCAGGGGCTCCCCGCTTCCCAGTCTTCTGTCAAACATCCTAACCAGCCTAAGAAGAAACCCACTTGGCACCAGGTTTCTAGAAGTGCCATGAGAATGATCACCTTGTCCTCGTCAGGCTGCTAAGCACTAAAGAACCAAGGGATGGATGGATAAGGAAAGCAGAGGACAGAGTTTAGATCTGCTCTGTCCAATATGGCAGCCACGAGCCATATGTGGCTACTGAGCCCCTGAAATGTGGCTAGTGTGAATAAGGCTTTTAATTTTAATTCACTTGAATGCTGATGCTCCTTCCAGTTCTCAGAAGAACCCGAATATGCGATCTACTTTTTCAAATTTTGTGGAATTTCATGGAATCTAAATACTAAATATTTCAAATCACATAAATGGCTCGCATTGTATTTCTAATGGACATCCCTGACTTCAAATGAACAAAATCAAAACATTTCAAACTGATGTTTTTACAAGTAAGGATTATAAAGTGTTGAGAAGAAAATACGGGTTTTTAATCAGCTGAGAACTGAACTAAGTCACGGTGATTTGGAGTAAGTTAGCAACTCCCCCCTCACCCCGAGTGGGCCAACTTGGGCTTGCCTGTTCACTGGAAGCTGCCCCCGTGCAGCTGGCTTGGGTGTTCTAGAGCAGTGGTTCTCTAATTTTTGGTCAGGGGATCCCTGAGATCCTCTCAGGGAATCTGCAAAGTCTGAAGTGTCATCACAATGGTACCAAGATACTCCCTGCCTTTTGGACCCTTCCTCCCTCCTGGGTGACACGTGACAGCACCGTAGCTAGAATGCAGAAGCAGAGAGGAGAACCCCGCAGCCTTCTCTTGAGCCACTCTTCTAACATTTTTGTCTCAGTGGCTAGTTACTTTTCCTCAAACGATTTTATTTCTAAACATGCAATGTGTGTAACGTAGAGTATGTACTTACTGTTGTTCATTTTGAAATAAATTACCAAGTGAAAATTTTGCTTCTCAGGTTTAATTCCTAACATGATCAACATTGATATAACTCATAGGACTGTTCTAGAAGGACTTGTTGGCAGCTGCTGTTGATGGTCCTTCCCATAGCACCTTGGCCCACTTTGGAGCCTTCCCGCAGCTGCTGTAGACAGTTTCCCACCTCAGACACCCAGATGTCTCTGTTGTTCTGCCCGAGGGCTTTGCTTTAGCCGCAGGACTGTTCTCGAGAACCCCAGATTAGCGAGAGCCAAGTGCTAATCAACGGCAGGCCGGACAGATGCGTTCTGGTGCTCTCGTGCCAGGGCAAACTACACGGCGACGAGGACACACCAGCCACCGGTCTATGCAGCAGCATGGCTGAAGCTCCCAGATACAGCGAGTCGCCTTTGCGACGGAAGAGGAGCTGAGGACGTTCTAGGTGCCCATCCGGCTGGTGGGCTCAGGGGTGTGCTCGCTTTTTAATCATTCCTTGATCTGGAGGGTTCGGGCACTTTCCTGTCTAGATGTCAGGCGTCACTCAGAAGGTTTACTTCTCCACTGTGCTCTGCTAGGCACAGGAGGTGAGAACACAGAATTTTCAGACATGGCTTATGATTTCTGCCTTTACACTCATCCTCCTGAGGGAGAAATAATAGATGATTTATGGACTGTCCGGCTGGGACAGCGCGATGATTTTTTTCATTCACTCTGAGGGCCTTTCCTTACTTGGAATGCGCTCGGCACCTCAGTCCGCACCACTCCTTAGTGTCCTACGCTGGCCGCCCAGCATGGAAGCTCCCGGCCTGACCCCGAAGGCGCTCGGCTTTGAGGCCTCTGACATAAATGATGCTTCCAGAGGTGACCTGAGCCACCACACACTGGGGACCCAGCTCACCGCACCGACAGGGACGGCCAAAGGTGTGGCTACACAGGGGCACGGAGGGGCTGCTGAGCCAAGGAAGGCGAGCACAGAGAGGGGGAGTGAGCCAGCTTGTGCGAGGGGTTCCTGAGAGGCCCCCTGTGGGAGATGGCGAGGAGACACCCTGAGAGGCCAGGACCTGTGACGAGGGCACCACCGTCTAGGAGGTATGAACGTGACCTCGCCGGCAGGCCTCTGGGACGATCCTCCAGTCAACATCTCTGTCAC
Source organism: Taxidea taxus jeffersonii (assembly GCA_003697995.1). Taxonomy (NCBI): domain Eukaryota; kingdom Metazoa; phylum Chordata; class Mammalia; order Carnivora; family Mustelidae; genus Taxidea; species Taxidea taxus. The sequence goes on along the minus strand of ML098238.1, from coordinate 75,958 downwards.
TCTCAGTCCGTGAGTCTCCTGTCCGTTGGGACCCACGGGTTCCTGCGGGGCACTGAAAAGCCCTTTCAGGGGACCCAGCACTCCAGCCCCGACGTTCATCCGGGCTAAGCTGTAGCTCCAAACCCCGCCGCAGACGCAGGCAGAGTCGCAAGGAATGGTGCGAGATGTGCCCAGGAAGAAGGGGACAATGCGGACACTGGGGAGCAGCGGCTGTCCCTGCCTCAGGTGGATCCCCTTCTCGCCATGCAGAGGCCGGCTGGGAAGTCTGTCCCTGCCCGGGCAGCCCGCCTCCAGCCCCGGGGTTCCAGACTCCTAGACCCCTCGGACCTCCCTGAAACCCAGGGCCCCAAATGCACCGCCCGCTGGACTCCAAGCCCCGTCCCAGACCAGGTCCGCCGGGCCCCCTGCTCTGGGCCCCGCTGGCGGGGCAGCGCCTGCGGTGGAGACGAATCACTACCCACCCCATCTACCCGGTTCACCCGGTGTGCCCGGCAGTCCGCAGGCCGTCACCTCGGGCCTGGACAGACGCCGCCCGGGGCCCGGGGCCCTCGGGCCTGTCCCGAGGTTCAGGGCCACGATTCTGTCGGGAGGCCCTGACTCCTGCAGGTGCCGGAGGAGGTGACGCCGCTGCGGGGTCAGCCGTTCGCGCCTCCGGGAGCCCGCCGCGGGGGACGGGTGGTCGCGCGCCCGAAGCTGCTTGCCAGGGGCTTCAAAAGCGGGGTCCCTCCTCTCCCTGCCTCCCCTGAACTTTGAAATCTCTCCCGCCCCCAGTAATCGCAACGCGGGCAGCAAGAGGCGGGGGTGCACGAGGGCTCGCGGCCACGCCGGAGTCCGAGGAATTCAGATGTGCTCGTCAGACGGTCAAGGTCTGGAGCCGAAACAAAGAGGGAGCTTTGTGTGCGTGTTCAATTGAAGCCGCACAGCTGCAGCCCACCCAGCCCCCACAGGGGCCCTGCACGAAAGAACAAAAGCCATTCTCTGCCGGGCGCTGCGGGCTGTTAGACCGGCTCCCGCGGCCAATTCTGCCAATTCCGGACGAGGCCGCGCACTTCACCCGGAGGGCCCAGGCGGCTTAGCATCAGCCACCGCGGAAGCTCAGGGCACCCCTCGGCCCGTCCCCTGGTTTTACGAACGAGGAAGAGGAGGCCTGGGCCCCCACGGCTGAGGAGGGCAGAGCTGGGGCCGCCCTGGGCAGTCCCGGTGAGGGCAGGAGCCAACCCCCGGGCCGGTTCCTTAGAGCTGCGGGGAAGCAATGCCCGAGCAAGACCGTGGGGCACGAAGGGGAAGCTCTCCGGGGAAAAAAGCCAACGGGCACGAGCAAAATGGAGACCAGGACGAGCCAAGATTGGGGTAGAGCAGTTCGGAGGCGCAGGAATGATTCTTCAGCATCTTCAGAAGAAGGTGGGCAAGGAAGCCAGAAAAGAGGTCCGAGGACATCAGGTGCCGAGGCTTCGGAGTCTGGCCTCCACCTGCCTGTCCTCGTGTCCTTCCTCTGTGTGGCCCGTGACTCCTTACTCAGAACGCCCCCTGCCCGGCCCACTCTCTGCTCCCCCCACACCCGACTCTCTCCTCTTCCTTGATGGGTTACTCGCTCACTTCGGAGCCTGATAACATATGTCTGTCTGTCCGGTATGTTCTCTTCTCAGATTTCTGCACGGCTAGCTCCTTTTCTCTTATTCAGGCTTCCGCTTACACGTTATGGACGATCCCATTCCCCAGAGACCTTAGTGACCACTGACAAAATCTTCTTGATCTGGGCATTTATTTATTAGAGACACAGTGAGAGAGGGAACACAAGCAGGGGGAGTGGGAGAGGGAGAAGCAGGTCCCCGCTGAGTGGGGGGGATCCCACGCAGGGCTCGAGCCCAGGACTCTGGGATCATGGCCGGAGCCAAAGGCAGACATGTAACGACTGAGCCACCCAAGCGCCCCTGATCTGGGCATTTTTGATCACGCTGAGCTATTAGAATTTTTTTTTTTTTACAGAATGTTATCTTCATCTGATACTTCCTTGTTAGCTTGCCCCCCGCTTGACTGGGACCTCCTTGAGAACTGGGCCATTTCTTACATTGTGCCCCTAGAAGCAGGCTCTACCCTGGAAGAAGCTCGATACGTGTTTGGAAAATGAATGCATCAAAGAATAAACCATCAAGATCTGTCCTGGGCCATAAACAGGGCGATTTGACTCTAACTGCCCCTTGTATTTTTGTTCTCAACTGTTTTCACTAAGGGACTCGGGCCATCAATTAAGTTTCAGCTCCTAAAAACTCACAGCAACTAATAAAATAAAACCTGAAAATGGATCTTGCTTTTGCTTCTAATACTGATTTGTTTTTTGACAGTTGATAATGTTAAAGTCAGTTTACCTCCTTAACTTTCCCAGTGGAAGAGTGGACTTAAGCAGTCTGAGGACAAGCTCATGAATGAGCCTAAGGCTATTGCTTGAGCCCGATAACCAAAATCACCCCTGTCATTCATTCCCTTTCTCACTCAGTCAACAATTCTTACATGCCAGGCACTGGGTGGATGCGACAGTGAGCCAAGTTAAAAAGGCCCCTGCCACAGACCTGTACCCCTGGGGATAAAAATACATTATATGTTTATTTAAAAAATTTTTTTTAAATTAAAAAAAAATTTTTAAAAAGGCCCCTGCCTTTGAAGACATATGGTCTAGAGGGGAAGAGAGTCAAGATCAAGAGCTAGACCTTACCAGCCAGTAAGGTAAGAAGTCTGATGAAGGCCCCTGGGTGGTGACAAGACTACAGGGTAGGAGGCAGGAGAAGTGAGCAACCCAGACATGGCTGAGGGTTAGGAAAGTCTTCACAGAAAAAAAATCAATTAAACTAAAGCCTGAAGTCCTTGTTAATTCATAAGGATTTCTGCACCCTTCCCTCTGTCCTCTGGGGAAGCTGCTTACTTGAAATGATCACTTTTTGCTACGTGAAACTGTCCAGAGTTCCATCTGCCCCAGATAAAAGACTGACTCGAATCAGAAAATCACAGTAACCATGTGGCTTAATTAGACATGGTGATCAAAGAGCCACATGGCTCATTGGTTATGCTTTTCCATGACCTACTATTCCACACCAGCAATGTGCTCTGCACGTCCCATTCCTTCTTGAGATTTGTAAAGTGTGTGTAAGGAGAAGATTGATTCTCCACTACATCTGTAAGAATATTAGTTAGGGTAGGCTAACTTGTGTAACAAACAGCCCCCAGGTCCCACTGACTTTGTACCACCAAGTTCAATTTCTCGCTTATGTCACACCCGAGACGGTTCAGCTGAAATGCTCTGCTCCATGCAGTCGTTCAGGGAACCGGCCTCCTCCTATCTCGGGCTCTCACCATCCCCCAGGAGCCTAGGGTCCTCCATCAGATAGTCTGTACCTAGCGAACGGGTCAAAGAAGAGAAAGAGTGTGGAGGACTGGAAGGGAAGAGTTTAAGGCCAGGGCTGAAAGAGGATTCCGTCACTTCTGCTCACATACTATTGGTCATAACTCAGTCATAGGGTTCCATCTAACACAAGGAATGCTGGGAAATGTAGTCTACCCGTGTGTATGGGAAGAGAAGAAAGTGGAGTTGGGCAGACACCCAGCATTGTCTCTGCCACAAGCACACTTAAGAGAATGTATGTAGTCAATGTAGTGAAAAGAGATTGGTGGTATTGTGTGAACCAAACAACCGGCCAGCCGACCACAAACAACTAAACCGTGAGCTAAGTCTTACGTAACTATTTTTTAGCTGGTGAGTTAATCCCGCTTAAAATCTAGTCAAAGCATTCTCTTTGCCAGGGACGATCGGAAACAGTTATTAATTGGTGAAAATAATTTCTCCAACTGATGCACATGATGTAACTCTCTGCAAAGGCTCAAGTATGTAAAATTAGTAGAAGGAACTAATACTCGGTCATATTCTCAAGAGCATAGCCGACTCTCTGTCTAATCACTTACTCAAGGGTTATTTATTAAATATGTCAAGCCAAATTTAAGTCTGCACATCACATGTCTATATTCCAAAGCGAACACGTAAAAAGTCACACTTTTCCTTGCCCGTTGGCGGGGGAAAAAAACCCCAGCATGAATAAACATGCTTAAATATGTATGGATCTCTGAAGATATTCATTTGCACTTGGAGAAATAAAAGTTTGCAGAGGGCCCTGCAATTTTCTGATAAAAGTTGCTCTCTAAGCACAAAGCATTATTTGATTTGTCAGAACAAAATCAAGGAGCAGGGTGAAAGACTGGAGACATTGGGAAGAAGCCAAGAATTAATGATGTGGATTACTTCAAAAGTAATAATGATTAAATATACCGGGTACTTATATATCATCAATTCCTAAACAAAGCTGGAAAAAACCAGATCATTCCAAGGGCACGAAACGTGTCAGCACCACACTGTCACAGATCAGAAGCGCAGACCACCCTCAGGATGCTTATTTGGATATGTAATGAAGTAATTGACAAAAGCCATTCGGAGGGCCGTGACTCAAATGTGTCAGCAGATCTGGACATCTACGGTTCATGCAGCTCGGTAGCACGGAGGCCTGCACACATTTTTCACATTAGGGAACAGATGGAAGCCGTAATTCCCGCCATAGCTGAAGGATGCCTTGCACCCAACAGCAGCAGAGAATAAGCTCATTTCGGGAGAAATGTGCCATTTTCATCCCAGAGCTCAGTGAACTGCCGCCGAACCACTCATCCGAGTGTGGACAGCACGCTTCCCCCCGAGGGGAGACAAGGGGAGCTGCACCTGTTTCAAAACCCTTAGGGTCTGGAAGCATTTTGGTTTCCCCTTCGGCCTCAAACGCCACGTCAGAGTCAGGCGGCCTCACCCTCATGGGGTGCTGGGCGCATCAATCCCGAAGCTCAGTTTCCTATTAGAACTAAGTAACGCTGAACGCTTTCAGGCGTTGCAGGAGACACGGGCGGCTAGATACTGGGTTAAGTGACACACCTCATTTTCATTTGTTCCAGAACATTTTTGCTCTAAACTTCTCAAGCTCTAAATTGGTCTCTGGGGTGCCATCCAATGGGAAACTTGCAGGAAGGGGAAAAATATATTCAACTATTTTGGATTCGGAAAATATGCTCTTTGGCTGGGAAAGACGTTTTCCACATATTTGATCACTCAAAAGCTGTGAGCACTGAAGCTTCAAATATGTTCGAATCTGATAAAAGCCGTGAGCGTCTAAAAGCGTGTCCCCCCAGTGCTGGAGACGCCAACACACACGGTTCATACAGGTGTTGTCGACGCCGGTGTAGACCGCCACTACGGAAGAAAACACAAATCAGCATGGCAGGAGTTAGGGGGTGCTGCTGTGTAGATGGACTCTAGTCTATAAACCAACAAGCCTGGGAATTACATGGGCCATTTCACCCCTGGATTTTTACATGCTTCCCCAGCAGGAGCCTATTTCCTTTCATGGCAGCCCCCAAGAGGCCAGCAGCGAGGCCCCGATGTCACAAAGAACTTGGCTGGCAAGCCTGGCTCACTGGACTTGTCTTACAAGTCTCCCTATCACACTTTTCTCCTTTATAAAAATGATGTTGTAGGAGCAGAGGAATAAGCTACATGATACTGAGAAATCTTTGTTTCCCTAGGCCTACGAATTCTAAAGTGGTAGCCAGTAGGGACACAAATGTGGCTACTGAGTCTTTGAGAAGAGACTAGTGTGAATGAGGAACAGAACTTTAAAATTTTACTTAATTTTAATTAGTCTGAATTTAAATCGAAAAGCTCTTGCTAAATTCAGTTATTGGAAAATTTTTAAACACATTTCGAAGAACGTGGCTACGTGAATCGAATCTACTTTTTCAACTATAAATTTTATAAAATCTAAACACAGAGCAATATTTCTGATAAAAGCTGAGCATATAACAAACACCAGGTTTTGAAGGCTTGGCACCGAAAACACAAATATGAAAACGATTAATAATTTTTATTGGTTGCCTTCCGACACAGTAATAGTTCAGATCTACTGAAAATATATTCTTAAAATTAATGTCACTTCTTGTTGCTTTTTAAGCTTGAGTACTAGAAAATTTAAGAATATGTGTGTGGCTCAAACTGGTTTTCTCTGGGACAGTGCTACTTAAGAGTGAAAAGTGTCACACACACAGGTATCCCCTACCTGCCCCCCACGTTCCTGCCACAGGGGCACATACACACAAACCCCAGGTAGAAAAGAACAAATGGCAACCGAGTATCTAGTACCAAGATCAGCAACGGAGTATCTAGTACCGAGATCTCTGAAGGGGTGGCGTTACCAAGTAACGTGTCCTGACTTCACTTGTCCTTTGACTGTCCTCACAGCAACAGTTGCTGACTTCCCCTTACCTCCAACGTAGGGGTGTCCTTAACTCAGTTCATTTCCTGAGCTCATCTTAGAGCCAGGCCACTTGCTCATAAGCAGGGCCAGGAGACCCTTCCTGGGCTCAAGGGGCTTATAGTCTAGCTGTTTCCAAGCATGTAACTAACTAACTAGATTGTTTTCTAGTTGGTTAATTGTTTCAGGCTGAAAGACATACCGAAACTGAGCTCCCCGACAAAGGGCTCCAGAAGCACAGGGTGTGGAGTGATGAGCTCCGTCTCTGGAGACCAGAGTGGGCTTTCCATGCGGTAGCAAGCAAGATGAACATGACAGACGAGGAGGATTTACTGGTGGGAAATTGGAAGGAGGGGCTGCAGATGACGGAAACAGCCTGAGCCAAGGGAAGGACGTGGGTAAGTGCACGCTGTGCTGTGGGAATGGCGAGGGGGTAAAGGGAGAGAAGTCCGGACAGGTGAGGCTGGTCCTCTCCAAAGAGACCAGATGATGAAGAACTGGGAATGCCAAATGAATCCACTGGAACCAGTGTGGTTTTAGAAGATAGGTGTGACAAGCTTATGGAGACTGTGGCGATATTCCAGGCAAGAAACGGCAAGAGCCTGTCCTGGGGGAGAACAGCGGCAAAGCGGTGGGGGCATCTGCAGAAGGCAGGGCCCAGAGGAAGACTATTAGGCTGTCAAGGCAGGAAGGGAAGAGAACACGGAGCTAATGGTGTTGTCATCGGGCCAGATTAGGGTACCCAGGAGGGAGAGCAGATTGGACATGTGGTCGTGTGTAAAACCCAACACTGCCAGCTCTTTGGAGGAAAGCCTGGATCAACACAAGACACTGATTACAGAGCTCCAGACCCCCAGACCCGCTCCGTGCCCAGGGCCCTACTTGGCTGTCACAAAAAACTGTTACCACACGACGGAGATGGGAAATTGCCAAGGGGGGACATTTTTCATTTGGGGATTTCCCTAGTTCATTTCCCAACACGAGGTAGCATGAGCGTAGATTATTGACACTTAATCCACGAAACTTCGGAAATGAAACAAACACATAGGAAGCGTGGGTGCCGGAGTCCTAACACTACACCTGTAATTGGTTGAAAGTCGGGGCTGTACCCTTGGAAAACAAGTGGAAGATTCACCGATCCCCCTGACCGCCCACCCCCACAGCAACAGGAGCTCAGGTTTCAAAAGCAAGCCTTTTGCCTAGCCCTCGGGCCGAGGTTCTGTGGTTTCAGATTGGCTTTGGCTTCAAGCAAAGGCAAGTCCCTGCTTTTGCTCTCTGAACTAATTCCAGCATGTACGGCTGAGCCTTGTGGCCCCTTTTCTGCTGACCACGTGGGTAGCTTCAAAGTCTTTGCGATGTGATTATTTGTTCTGTCAACAGCTCTGAGCCTCCGAAAAGCGAGGGCCACTGCTTCCAGCTATCACTCATCCTCTCTCTCTCCCCATATCGCTTCTCAACAATGCAGACCTTCTTCTGAAGAACGCTCAGCATTTTCACACCACTCCCTCCGGCCCGATCGATACTAAGTGAACACTATGTTCCTGTTCCCACCCCCTAGAAGAAAGTGCATATTGAGTGAAATAGGTTTACTAGCAGATTAACCACAAGCTCACGAATTAATTCCATTTCATAAGAGCTGATGGATCTGATGCTTCTTTCTGTTTCATCCATTATTTTCAGTTCTCTTCAATAGACCCATTGGTCAGAATGATCTAGTCGGCCATTAGCCAAAGGGCAACTCCCTAGGGTTTTGCTGCGTGCGTTCTTCGTTCTTCGCTATTTATCCCGCTGCCACAGTCAATTTAAAAATAGGTCTTTGAAAGTCAGTCTCGAGAGGAACCAAATGAAGCGAATGTTCTGCGGAGGGGAAGGTTCATTCTCTTATGGGAAATGCTGAAACGGAAGCGGAAGTGTGCTCGAAATGCAGAAGCACACGCAAGCCCGACACCAAGGACTGTTCCTGTGCCAGGAGACGTGCCTCCAGGCGCTCAGTTTCTCCAGCTCCAGGGAGGGGGGCCGAAAAGGCTGCTCTTGTCCTGGGTCAAGTCAGAAGGAGAGACGTCCCTCAGAAGTTCAGAAGACGGTGACCATCAGACCAAGGAGGAAGTCTAGAGGAAAGGAAGCCAGGCTCCTCAAATAAATGAAATCTGGGGGAGTTTGGTAAGAGTGGCCCTTCCGATCTTGAACCTACAACTTGGGAGCACTGGCATGTCAGGACAGACGGATGGGGCAGGGCCACCCTCCCCTCTCCCGGAGCGCCCGTGTCATCACAGCGTCAGGACCACGGGATGCGTGGAAGGACAATGCCAATGGCAGTTACTTCGGAACAAGAATCCGTGGACACATCTACACAGCAGACCTGTTATGCACGGGCAGCCGAGGGGACACTTTCCCGTTCTCGAGATTGCACAAGCACGTGGGGAAGAAAATGACTTGTAAGGCTGGCTTGAGGCGAACCGAGGGAACAGCAGGGGCAGCCAGAGCTATAATTTAAGGAGAGATCACTTCCAGCTGTGGAAGCCAGGGCTTGCCTGGAGCAGAATGTGGATGGGCAGAGAGAAGAGGAAGGCTCATAAAGCATGGGAAACAATGGTCCAGCGCTGGGGAAGATCCAAGGCATTTGCAGGGGCAGTGGAGAACAGCACAGCAATCTGGACATAAAGTACTCTAGATATATTTTCCCACATGCCAAACGGGGATAGTAATGACCTTCCTCATTGGATTGCTGTGAGGATTAACTGAGATAATGTGCAGAAAGTGCTTTGCATGGGGTCTGGCACAGAGGGGAAAAAAACCACACATTTGCGATCAGTAGGACAGTGGCACCAAGATAAGCATAGAAGGCTGGGACAGCTATCTCCATGGAAGGCCCATTAGGACTCAGCTGGATGGAAAAGAGGATAGGGAGCAGCACCAAAGGTGGCTCTGAAATTCAGGGTCTGCAAAGGGGGAGCATGGAAGGATGATTGACAGAAGCTGAGGGGGGGGATGTGTCTCAAGCATGCGGTCCTCAAAGCGTCCAGAAATGATGTGTATTTCAACAACATTAACAACCACAGTTTCACTAAAAAGCACCGACAAGTTCATGTGGAAATACACAAACTCAATGTGGTGTCTCAATCCGTCTGATTCAAAAGCCTGGTATCTGTTCCACTTATGTGATGCTGGGAACTTTGGAAAAACTGTGTTGTCTATTTGGAATTTTTCCTAATAGAATGCTGGCAGTGGGGTGGGCGGGGCAATCCTAGAAGAAACTATTGTTGAATTTCATTGACCAAACATGCATTTATGTTTTCTTGAAAGTTAAATTCTAGTTTCCATCAAATGCACAGGAGCCAAACAGCAATGAAGATTTACATCATTTGTTTCCCTGATGGTTCTCTAACTGGCTTTGTCTATATTCCTGGAGAACACACAAATCTGGCAAGGGCCCGGCTTGATGGCTGGACACTCTGGCTTTGTAGAGCCTGGATTTCACTTCCAAGGAGACACACTCTTGACACATTAGGATAGAAACAGAGAAGCACTCTCTGCTGCTAAAACTTAACCACCTGATGAAGACTCACTGCCTTCTGTCTGAGGATGGACAATTTGGCTCTTGTTTGCTGAACATATTGAAAGTTTGAGAATTTTACCCCACAGTCGTCCCTAAATTCCCCATAAATGGGAATATAAATAGAACTAACATTGCTAGCCGACTTCATTATGGAAAAAGCAAGCCAAGCTTCCATTAAGTGAAAAAAGAAACTTTTAAAAATGTTTCTCTTTAAGATTTTCTCTCTTTTTGGGGCACCTGGGTGGCTCAGTGGGTTAAAGCCCCTGCCTTTGGCTCAGGTCATGATCTCAGGGTCCTGGGATTGAGCCCCGAGTCGGGCTCTCTGCTTAGCAGGGAGCCTGCTTCCTCCTCTCTCTCTGCCTGCCTCTCTGCCCACTTGTGATCTCTGTCAAATAAATAAATAAAATCTTTATAAAAAAAGATTTTCTCTCTTTTTTAAAGTAATCTCTACACTTAACATGGGGCTTGAAGTCACAACCCCGAGATCAAGAGTCACATGTTCTACCAACCGAGCCAGCCAGGCGCCCCTGTTTCTTTCTCTTTCATAGTTCTTCCCCTCGAATTTTTTTTTTCTAAACCAGGGAATCAGATGTTATGTTTTAGTAATGGAAGGACTAAAAGCCAAGGGCTCTGAGGGAACCCAGTCTGCCCACTGAGTGAGATTTCTGCAGGAGAGGTACCTCTAGAAGAAGGAAAGGGGAAATGGAAGGACTGGGGGGGGGGCGTAGGAATGCAGCAAATTGTGCAGATTTCCCCCTGCTCTCCATTGTGTTTGCTGGCTTCCCCCATATAAATGGAAGTCTGAAATTAGTTCTTAAATCTGACAGTGTGGCTAATGACAGGATATGGTTTGAGATCAAATAACCAACCAAAACAAGGGTCTGTTTCACCTCAGCCACTCAGCGTTTTGCTTTTATCTCCCCTATTTGTTTCACGATAACTTTCAAAGGAGTTGACTGATTCTGATCAAATGTGGGGCACGGCTAAAGGGTTTCAAGATACATCTTAAGTTCAATTTGTGGTTCCGCCAGCCATCCTGAAACAAAACAGTAGCCAGTAAAAGTTTCTAAACGGGCATATCTGCTGTTATCTTTAGCGGACTTCACCGAAGTTCATACATAAGCAGGGGTTACAGATCTGTGTGATTACACGGACTGGAGTTTGCAGATCGCAGACCCACAGAGGTCTCTAAATTCACTGCATACAATGACTTCTTACAGCCTTTCCAGAGGCGAGGGTTATCTCTGCCCAGGCAAGGGGGAATAAAAGCCTTACTAAAGGGGGACAAAGTTAAATTACTTTGGCTATATCCTGTGAATGATTCATGAAAGAAATAGTTCCAAAGATGTAGAATCCAACCCAGAAGAAGCAAGCAGAGCTCCGGTAGCTAAATCCCTGTTGCTGAAATGAGATCTCCCAGAAGCAGTGCGGCCACAAAATGATGGATCTGGATGTTAGAGGAGAAATCGTTCAGCCCGATACCAGAATGGAGCCTTGATCACTGCCATGGTGGCACCAAAGGATGGCTTGGAGGGGTGTTAATCCCTCTAAGATGCCCATCGGACCCCCACCAAAACCTGAAACCCACCCGAAACGAACAAATAAGAATTCTGCCTCTATCCGCTCACTTAAGTATCCTTTCAAATGAGAACAAAGTGTGGAGCTACGCATTTTCATTAATCCATTTCATGCTGATTAGTCCTCAGCGGCGGATGACATCCCTTACGTTGCAAGTGAAGAACTGTGCTTTGGTGATATTCCTGTAACGATCTGTCTTATTTTATATTTGTTCTTTTTCCTTGCTCCGCTTTTCTAGACCTGGGTTGTGCAATTCACTTAAAAGTCATGTGCTTCGTCAGCCTGACAGCATCCACAGGAGCACCCTTGCAGCCACGTGGTTTCTTAGGTAGAAACTCTGTGGCCACTGCCACGGGCCCTGGATCATCTGGCTGTGTAGGAAATATGGAAAGTCGACTGAAGGGCACAGATGGTTAGCACCTCAGAAAGAACTGAAAGACAGAAGCCTTCATGTGCCCGGCTGCAGGGCTGGCATAGTATGTGGACCGTAAGGAAAAGCACAGAGGACATTAGGAGAAGGAAGGGAAAATGAAGGGGGGGCGATCAGAGGAGGAGATGAACCATGAGAGGCTGTGGACTCCAGGAAACTAACAGGGTTGCAGAGGAGGGGGGCTGGGAGATGGGTGAAGCCCGGTGACAGGTATTAAGGAGGGCACGGATTGCATGGAGCACTGGGTGTTATATGCAAACAATGACTCATGGAACACTGCATCAGAAACTAATGATGTACTGGATGGTGACTTACATAGTAATAATAAAAAAATAAGATTCCACATATAAGCCATATCATAAAACAAATATGCTGATTGACTTCCAACTACCTCCTGGGATGAGCGTCTCCAAAGTCCATTTCCACCCAAGGACTGTGTCTTGGTTAAGAAGGTCCACTGAGCTGGCACTCTCAGCAGCACCCTCTTCTCCTCCCTGTCTTCCACCTCTAGTCGCTCGCTGCCTTCTTCATAAGGTTCTCACTTCCATCCCCTCCTCGCTGCCCAGGGCCCCAGCTACTGCCGCAGGCCAATGGGTCCTTTGGGTCTCATGTTAACTCCTGCCTCCACGCTGCTCTCCCTGACCCTGGTCCCTTTCTCCCCTCCACTCACGGTCATGCGGCTATTGACGTCATCTTCCTCCAGATCGAACCCCACTATTGGTCACATGCGAAAATAAACTTTATTGGCCCCCTGTCACTTATGGAATGAAGTCTACCACTGGCATGGCATTTGATGCACATGGGAGAGAACCCCTACCTCATCTCCTCTTGGACTCGTTTCGACCACCACTGCCCAAACTCCATGCTTCAAACACACGGCACCTGGCATTCCTCCCGGGGGCACGTCACACTTTGTGGCTTTATTGCACCCTCTGTCTAGAATGCCCTGGCCTTGGTGAACTTCTCCTCATCATTCAAGACCTTGATCAAATATCCTTTTCTTCTTCAAATTTCCCTGATACGCCCTGTTTCAAAGCATGACTTACTCCTCTGGCCTCCCACAGCTTCCATCTTAGCATTGGCTCAGCTTTTTCTATAAGATACTTGTTGGTGGATCTGTCTCCCTCACTGTCTGACTCAATTTGGTGTTAAATAAATCAATACAGGGAAGGCTAAGTGCTTTCTCCCTGAAATAATTTCATTTCCTGCAGGCTTGCCACAGCCACAATATTCTGGGGTGGTATTCAAAACCTTGAACAATGGTACAGCATGGGCACTGACCAGCCAAATGGATCCCCCGGCTGGGCCAGCTCATCCCAACGCGTCACCCCTGCCCGTAGCCCAGCAGGCAGGATTGCAGGGAAGGGTGCTCTGTATCTGATCCAGTCTGTAAAAAACTGCTCAGCTTTCAAGCTTATTGGGTCAGCTGGGGCCCGAGGCTCTGGGTACTCTGTGAAATCCTTCAGGATCCAAGAAATTGCCCTGAGTATGTACAGCAGCTTAAAAAAAAGTTACTATCATCATTATTTTTACAAAGACTGGAGCCAAGAAGGTGAATAGTAGCTAATTGTGAGATTGCTTTGCAGACAAGGGCCTCAACACACACACACACACACACACACACACACACACACACATACACACACCCCAAGTCTTTTCATTGTCTCTGCAGTCACAGTACAGGCATACAAAGAAGGCTTTCATTTATGTCTCTCTCTCTCTGCGAAGCCAGGCCAGAGAGTAAAAGATATCTTAATGTCCTCTTTCAAGGCCACTGAGATTTAGAAACAAAGATTGGTACGATGCTACAATATCGACCTTTCTTTTACTCCCCTCCTGCCCTTCCTCTTACCTTCTGCTTGCCTTGTTTTAAAAAATGATATTTAAGCAGCTCCTGTTTTACTTAGCTACCTGGAAATGTATTCAAAGTAAGTAGCAGCGAGAATAAGTTCAACTCTGAAGAGAAAGACTGAATTTGGGGTTTTGTGGCCCATGTTCATGGATTTAAGTTTTAATCCAAGAGGCCACATTCCAAAGCTGCAGCTCTGGCCACCTATTCAAACTTTTCCTGGTGACATTTAGGAACTTAGAATAACCTAGACCGAGCTGGGGAAGAGGATGCTTGATAAGCATGTTTAGGGTAGGAAGGTTCTTGGGCTGTAGTAGTCTACCACAGGAGCCACTCATCACATGTCACCACGTCTAATTACATTTTAATTAATTAAAACTAAATACAACTTAAAATTCAGTTCCTTAGTTGCACTAGCAACATTTTAAGTGCTCAATAGGCACACACAGCTAAGGGCTACCCTACTGAGCAACACAGATATAGAACATTTCTATCATCACAGAAAGTTCTATCAGTGGCTTGACTTTGGCCCAGAGGGGCAGAGTCATGCTGGGAAACAGAAAACTCCTTATCAGGGGAGTCACAAAATCCTGGAACATTGCTCCTTCCTCCTCTTTCCCTGCTTTTTTCTTTATTTTCCTTTCCCCCCATTCTCTTCTTCCTCATGTCTGTGGACAGGAGAGTCTGATGAGGCCTACACTGTGACAGAAACTCCTCACAGGCGGGGAGCTGGGGCCCTATGGTTCACTCCTATATCATTGACAGCCACCTCAGTGTTTCGGAGCCAGTGCTCAGTAAGTGCCTGGTGGATAAGAGATCCCACTGGGGTGGGGCTCTCCACTTTCCTCTACAAGGCAGACAGCTACAACAGCCTCCACCCGAAGGTTGGCTGGTAGGTGGCGGTTCTCCACATCCACCGAATCCATCAGGGACACTCTCCAACAGCCTCAGCCCTCAACTCCCCAAAGCTGGGCAAAATCCTGTCTTCACTAGGAGACTCAGAGGGGCAGCTCACCCTAGGGGGAGAAAACCCAACTCTCGGGGTGTGAACATTGGTTCTGTCACATGGCGCTGGGGAAGTCATTTACCCTGCTCTGTGCCTCAGTGCCTCCTTGGTAAAATGAAGACAATAGTAATAGTTCCTACCCCACAGGGTTGTTTACGGGCCCGGATGCACTCCCTCAACAGCCATTGGACTCTTCCTGCCAAGCCCACTGTGCTGAAGGCGGCAGCTCCATGGGAACGGCTGCCCACGAGCCCACGACAGCGGCACAGCTGGCCGTGCTGAGCAAAACGCCACCCTGAAAATGGGCCCCAGCCCCCCTGAAGCATGTAAGTCAGAAGTCTTCTGGAAGTGCGAGCCTTGTGAGAGATGTAAAAGCAGAATGAACCACCCCATTAATAGGAGACGTACAACTTCTAGAAAAACTGAGAGCGGGCATCCTTTCCGGCCCCTCCAACTGGCCGCTTTTGTTCAAGGAAGATAAATCAGCAGGACTGTTTTTAATGGAAATGGGCTTTGCCTATCTTCCAATGACAGAAACGTGGCTCTCCAGGAACCGAGCTTTGAAAAGCCAGGCCAGCGTGGGGGCCGAAGCCGGCCATTGGACAGTGCGTCAGAGCAGCTCCATGAGGCCTGGAGAGCACACCCACCCTCTCGGGACTCCAGTGTCTATCCGGGGCCTGCCTCAGTTCAACAAAACATTTCGACCCCAGAGACTACCACAGGCCGCCCCTGGTGTGAGTCTACTCAGAAGGAAACTAGCTCGGAACCACCCCTGGCTAGCACAGCAGCTTCAAGCATCCTGCTTCTGTGGGGGTCCTTATGGGAGCCCCCATGTCGTCCAGGGACCCCCCAAAGTGGCAGCTCAGGTGCTAACAGACAGGCTCGCAGACTTCAGGGCCCCTCTTGGCTTGGAAGCCCCCGGCCCCATAGGAGCTATTATTTCTTGTAAGCAACTCTAGTTTCCAGGGGCCCCATCAGGAACATGCCAGAACCAAGAGTCCCACAGTCCGGGAAGCCCAAACCTGTGGCTTCCTGCCAGGTATTTAGACTCATTTACAATCCTGCTGCACCAGAAGCAATTTAACAATTGGGTCATTTTTACTATAAGCAATATTGCCTACTGACATCCCACCTTCACCAGGTTTCCAGGGTAACAGAGCCAGAAATGAACACAAGGACGGGTTTCCACAGAGAAGGGGAAGGGGTTATGTTAACCCTTTACCCACATACCTCTAGTGACAAACTCTTCTGTGGAAGGAGGCCTGTCATTCCCTGCTGATTGGATGCAGGGACAGGACGGAACGCAGAGAAGCTAGACGCCTCCTGAGGCCCAAGACAAAAAGTGACCATTGCAAACCCGAAAAGGAATGGGGCTTCCTTGGCAATGAATGACTATGAGTGAGGTGAGGGCTGATTGTGTGAGGGAAAGGCCACTTTTCGGGCTTCCAGACTCCAGAGGAAGTCAAGATGGCCGACCCATGGCCAGAAAGCATCGGGATTCACACTCCTGAGAAAACATTGGGAACTTCGAAGAAAGAAAGGAAACCTAAGCTAACCAAGCTACTCCTGGCCCCACACAGAAGGGTTTTAGATGAGCTCCTTACCCAGTTTGCTAGTTAGGCATCTGCTCGGAAGCTATGCTGCTAGCACGGCACCCTCATTGTTTGTGTTCCAATAAGATATATACAACTGATTGTGCATGCACGTACAGTTCCCAGTAAGCAAGCTGTTTTCTCTCTCACTCAAGAAAGCATATCAGAATGGGAGGTGAGCTGCCACCCTAAATCCACCCTAATTTGTATTTAAAGGTAATTGTTCCCAAATGCTTGTCGTTAATAACAAAGGACTTGACGCTTACGACTTGAGCTTACAAGTGACACGCTGCTGTCAGGGTATGCATCTAAGACCCAGTGCCAGATGGATCCATGTAGATGCAGAGAGAACACCCCTCACGCTGCCTCAGAGCCCACCTCAAAATGTAACCAGACCCACTTCCAACAAGTCAAAGGGGGAGGCACCAGGTACCTCCCACCCCAACCAACATTGCTCCTGAGGGTTTTCCTGGGGGGGGGCCTTAGAGTTCTGGGACACCATGGTGAACCAGTTCCCCTATTTCTTCACTTGATTTGGTCATTTATCTAGTATAAGGGATCCCAGATCTACACGACACATTTTATATTCTTCTCTGACCCTGAGTCAAAGGGTGATCAGGATTAGCCGGTGTTTGCCTTAACTCAAGCCCAGAGAAGGCGTTCACTCATCCATTCACCTTAACAAGCAGGTGTCAAACACATGTGCTGTGTGCTGGTGAGAGCGACCTCAAGGGGTCTTCATGGAGTTTCTGGCCTCAAGGAGTTTAAGACTTTGCTTGCTTATTCAGATATCTGATCATCCTCTCTCCCCAACTCCTCCCCCCTTCATTCCACCGAGAAGCCCCAGAAATTCTTTATTGCTAGAGGCATGGGCTGTCTGAACTATAAAGGATTGCTCTTAGAGAAAACTGCTTTCTAAAACAGCATCTCCTGAAATATGTCTCATGGAATCCAAGACCCAAATGTGTTAAGAGAGCTCTATAGTCAAATGAATTTGGGAAATACTTCATGCTTGATCCTCTTTTAGAGAATCACAACATCCTTCAGGATATTAAAGGCTCTGTTAGGTTCTGCAGTAAAGAAGCCCGTGTGTGTGTGTGTGTATGTGTGTGTATATATATGTGTGTGTGTGTGTATAAACCTATGCAGTTTTCTCAAACCTCATTAACCACATAAACATATGCATGTGACCTACCATATCCCGAGGAGCCCACACAGTTTGGGAAATGTTTTACTAAAGCAATGCACCTTTGTCTCCCATTTGAAAGAAATGTCTGGAGATGTCTTTATTAACACATACCTGAACACACATAAAACCTTACCTTACATTTGTACACTATTGTTAAGTTGATCAATAACTTTTAGCTCTATTATTAAAAATAATATTAACAATACTTCATTATCAGGTCACAAATATTGCCTGAGTGACGTTCGTAAGGACCCAGACTTGGATGACATGGGGTGGTGATAATAGGTCCTTGAAGAGGCAAATTCGTAGCCCTCAAGGACAGTGTACAGTCTTCAGGGAGAGGTCACTGAAACCAAGCCAATTTCTTTTCCTCTTGGGCCATGAGTCCCACCCAGGAGCTTGGGCAAACAAAGTTCTAGCAGCTCATTCAACTAGGTGCCCCTCTCTTACTGGCACTCTAGCCTTCGACGTCCATCAGAATGAAGACAAAAGAGGCTTCATGACTCGGCCACTGGAGCAGTACCATTAGGGTGGTGTTGAGCCATGGTGTGAAGTCAGAGAAACATCTTTTAGCACTTATAACTATATTTTATTATGTTCTTTGCTTGAACCATGAATAATGGCAATGTGAACGACTGAATACATGTCTAACATATACTAGGTTTGGCAGGCATTCGTGAGAAGCTGGAAAGAGAAAAAAAGAATGCAAATTCCTTTTGTTCTATTTTCCAAGCTCTGAAATATCTTCGAGAGAAGTCTGAAATGGTTACAAGTATCAATTCAATGTCCCCGAATGAAGCCAGCATGTTCTGTCTGAGACCAGTCTGGCGCGTAGCCGACGTACTTCTCAAACCCTGCTCTTCAGAAAGAAGGAAAGTAGTTTATCTCGATTTAAAACCCCCAAGCCTGAAAGCATGGTTGCTGAAATTCCTCGGGAAAGAGGTGTGAGTGTGTGTGCATGAATGGAGAGGAGAATGGAAATGAGAAGTGTCATTGGTTTATCGTGCTTTCACTGGACACTCGCCAAGTAGCCTTATGTTCTAAGGGACCCCCCACATAGAAGAAACCCCACTTAAAGAAGTGTAAAGGATTTTCTTCTGTCTTTGAACTTTTTTCTTTCCTTAAACACTGTCCTCAGAGAAAGAAAGGGAAAAGTTGACTTGCTCGGGCAAGCGGCAGGGAACTTTCAGTGGCCACGCCGGGCCACTCTGGATGCTTCCCACGTGAGGCCACAGCCACCTCATTGGGAGATCTCTCCCATCTGCTGCAAACACATTTCCTTGCTCCAGGGGCCTCTCATGGTACCTTCCAGAGCCTTCTGTTGCCTATGGGCCATGTCTGGGTGAGCATCTGAGAGCACCTCCCTCAGAAGCCTACTTAACTCCCCTTCTGATGAATGCCAGCTGGCATCCATAGTTGCTACCAAAGACCAGAGGCCCGTGTGGAAGGAAGCTGTGACTCTTCCTCCCTTCCCCATGTTACCAAGGCCAGGAATTCAGAAAGCTTTGCCTGGGAAGACTTTCAAATGATTTCTCATCTTATACCTTAGTGCACCAAGGAATCACATAGGTTCGGTTCTGGCCCACAGGGACACCTCACATTTGTAGGTCAGAGTCCATTTTGTAAGAGAACTGAGGGAAAACAATTCTCAAGGTTAAAGAACAGCGGCTGGAAACTCGATTTGGGATCTTTAATAAGCTTTGTGACTTTAGACGGTGACTTGATGTCCCTGAGCTTAAATCTCCTTTTATGTAAAAGAGGTCCATCTCTCTCTCTCTGCCAGAAGGAGAGCTTACAGCTTGTCACTCCTTTCCCAGAATATGAGGGTGGGGTCAGTTAAAGTACCATTTAACAGAAAACCCTTAAAAAACAAGAAGTTGTGTTCCTCCCAGACTGAAGGGTTTCTAGAAGTTATCACTTGGGGGACTGACTATGCTCCTTAGGTCCTTTAAAAAGCCCAGGGAGGCTGCTGTTGTCCAGGCCAATGTGAATGAGCTTTTCAAGTGGCTAGATTTTCTGAGACAGCACAGAAACATCTTCTGAAGCTCTAGTCCATGTTCTCCTTCCTCATCCAATAATCATGTAATGTTTAGGACAAGTGCTCTTTTCCATCCGCAAACCCATTTATCTCGATTCAAGATGTGTAAGCTGCCCATTGTAAGCAATTCTGCCGGGCCAGAGCCTTTCGGTGCTTATGTTCTGTGTTTCCTCTTTACTTTGAGAGGGAACGGATATGGCTTTTCTGGCCTGTACCTGGAAGAGTGCACTGTACCCCCCCCCGCCCCGCCCCCAGGCATGACAGACCAACCGCCCATGTGACAGCCCTCCTGCTGCTCTGTGATTTTTCCCAACAGAACTGGCAAGAGCCAGGGAGCCCGTTTCCCCGCCTCCCACGCTATTCAGCCAGCAGATCTGCTGAGTCTACGAGTTTGGGTTTTCCAAGCAGCTTTACAAAATTAATTCCATTAATTAAAATTAAATAAATTAAAAAATCAATTTAGCTCCTCCATGACCCGCCACCACCCTCCCCTCCAATGTCACCGGCTGCCACGGTGTCACTGCCTCTTAATTAGCTACAACACGAGAGTGCACAGTGGCTTCCCAGGTGTCTCCACCAGAATTCTCTTTAGTTTCTGTATACTGCTCTGTACCCCAAAACCAGTCTGACAAATTGCCTGTTTTAGAGTCCCTTTCCATTTGTTCCTGGAGGTTTGATCTTGGCATTTATTATCACATGACTGGTACTCTCGCCTTGGGGCCCATCATGCCGGATAATCTACCAGAGTGAAAAAGCTTGCAAGCTCCCACTCATGTTCTCATTCTTTCTCTCTTCTGTCTCTTTCCCTCTTTTATGCCTGCCTCCCTCTCTCCCTCCTCTACTCCCTCCCTCCTCCCCTCTCCATTCATTCGATTCACTCTCTAAATTCCAGCTGTCCCTGAATAGAGTCTGACAATACCAGACAGCTGAGATTACTGGAAAATACTAAAAATAATTGCCTTTTGTTATTAAAGTCAGGACTAGGGCTGCTGTTCCCTCCCAGGAATTTGTAGTTTCCTGCAGGGATTCAGAGGTCTGTACCCCAGTGCTTTTTTAAGAACATGAAGGGCTATTTCAATAAACATGGCACTAAATTGACGATGTCGTCTTAAATTAATGTGCATTGTCTCTTGTCCCATTTCGCCCTGACTGCTGCTTTTCTGGAATGCGCCACTGGAACATTTTACACACTGATCTCTTCCTGCTGTCCTCCACACCCTCTTTGACATTAAAGTTCCTCTTGAGATTCCAAGGGAACCAAGAACCCTAACTCTGTCTCAACTTCCTTACCCACTGGGGACCAGCCGCATCATTTCTGTTTTCCAGCGCAATCTTTTTTAGTCAAGGTCTTGGGAAACCTAACTAGAGCATCATTCTTCTTAGGGCTCTGGTATTAACAGGCTGCCTTTTTGCCCATGGGCTTTTATTGTTATTAAAATAAGTACAATGTGAACTCAGCAAGAGTCAGCACTAGATGCCCAGCCTGGAAAATGTCATGCCTCCTGGATTTGCACTGGGGTGCAAACACTGCCTCCTGGATTTGCACTGGGGTCTAAAACACAGGTTATCAGATGCATTAGAATCACCTAAAGTTTCTTCCTCAAAAGGCAGGAACTTGATTTTTAGTGTGGGATAGGGTCCAAGAACAGGCATTTTAACAGGAGTCTTGCGTGTTGCTTGGGGCCATGGCTGGAGAACCCGATTGACAGTGACCATCGCAATGGTCTACACTGGGTCACAACTTTCCTGTGTCAACTGGTGGGTTTGCCTTTATTAAGCGAAGGACTGCATTGGTGTCCCCGGTCCTGCCCTGGTCCATGTGAATGATCTAACGGGAAACTGTTACTCGACAGTCCTCAACTGGACAAGGGGAGAAGACGCCCACACTTGTTCATTTCTCCTGTGCCTTTGCCAATTAACAAGCATTACACGAATGAAAGTATGTCAGTACCTTATAACAAGGTACCATACTAACGTAAGATATTAATACTAGGGGAAACGGGGTGTGGGGTATATGGGGGCTTGCTGTAAGACCGTCTCTTTCTAAAACTCTTCTGTGCATAGTCTATTTTTTTGTTAAGTGTGATACACACTGCCTGCCAGAATGGCTTAAAATGAAAAGACAGAAAATTCCAAGTGGTGGCAAGAGTGAGGAGCTCTCCCACCCTGCTGAGGAGACTGCACACTGGTACACGGACTTGTTGAAACTGCTTGGCTGAACATTCGTATTCGCTATGATTTTACACTGCTGGTATCTACCCCACAGAAATATGTCCCTGAATTCACCGTAAGATGTGTACATAGCAGCACTATTCATATTCTCCCAAACGGGATATCAGCAAAATGTCCATCAATTTAAAAAATGCATAAATCGATCATGATCCGTTCCCACACTGAAATATTATACAGCAGTGAAAAGAAATATATTTGAAGTATATCCAACAACAACGCTAATACAGAGGGAAAGAAAGGAAAGAGAAAAGATAGCAGTGTGTGATTCTATATGCAAATAGTTCACACTAATCCATGCCAAGCAAAGTCAGGAGAAGGGTAAAGGTCGGGGGTAGAGATGGAAGGGCTTTTCCGGGACAGGTGAGATGCTGTTTGGGGCAGGGTTCTGGGTACTTGCGTGTGTTCAGTTTGTGAAAATTCATCGAACTCTATACTTAGGATCCACGTTTTTCTGTATGGCTGTGTTATGCCGTTTTACAAAAGCAACCTACGATTTAACTGGGGAAAGAATGGAAAATGAGTCGGCCTCCTGGTGTTCCGACACGGACTTGGAAACTGGTCAACCTTGCTTGAAATGCCAGGATTACCACCTATAAACCGCCTGACCCGGGGAAGTCATTAAAGCTTTTTCACACCTACAACCTCATCTGTAAAGTGGGGACAATAATGGTACCTACGTCACGGGCAGTTGGGAAGATCAAGTAGTTACTCTCTGTACAACACTTAGAAGAGCGAAAGGCCCAGGGTGAGTACCCTACATGTGTTTGCTAATTAAATAAAGCCATTTTTCGTGGGGGCACACTTAAAAAATTATCTTTTTAATAACGGCTCCTCTAAAGAAGGCTGGAGAAGATTTCAGAAAGGAAGAAAGGAGTGAACTTATTTCCTAGGCAGAGTTCCTGATTGTAAGGGTAAATATTATCTTGGCGCTTGGCCAATTAATTCTTGACTGGGAGTCTGGACTTCCAACAGGCTCCTGGGCACCGGTCCAGAGGCTTGACAATGAGCCACATTTGGGACTGCCAGAAACTGCCACAGAAGAGTCCGCCCAGAGGGCCTGTGGGAATTGCTGGGGAGGAGAGAGCTCGGTTCAGTCAGGAGCCGCGGCAGGCACCCCGCCAGGCTGGGGGCCCCTGATGCTACCTGCCGGCCAGGGCAGGCCTCGGGCCCTCGACTTCCCTCCAGCTCCCTGCCAGAACCTTCCCTTCCATCACGGGTCTCTTCCAAAGACAGCCGACGCCGGGCCAGGGCTGCCTTCACAGGCAGGAAGAGCAAAGCCCCAGAACTTCCAGCAACGGGCCTGGGCACCCTCTCTCAGTCGGGTGTGTTCTTCCCTGAGCATCCCCAGTGAACGGGGTGCCCGAGGAGCTGCCCTGCACGGGCCACCGCCAGAGTCGCCACAATGCGGTGCCCGCGGCGGGGCCTGACCCGCTCTACTGCCCCCCTGCTCCTTTCTGAGCAGCTGGGGCCCCATCAAAGCTCTCCGCGCTCTCATCGAGTCCTTTGCTCTTGGAAGTTGGACTCCCCGCTCCAAAGCCTGGGCCTGAACAAAACAAACCCGAGCGAGAACCATTTTGATCTCCCCTTAGAAGGGAATCCACTCTGACTCGGCAACCCCCGGAATACCCCGCCAACTTTTAACTCGTTCCTTGCCTGGCTTCCTTCGCGCTCTTTCTCCAGCTCTCTCCCAAATGTTCACAGAAGAAGAGGAGACGAAGGGGCCTGCATGCCCAAAGCCACATGGGACACACTGGCTAGTGTGACACAAAACCATCTCCTTTAACGTCTTGGGCACACAGACCTCCCATCCTGCTTTGCCTGCCTGTGGGGTCACGAGGCAGCTGGGCCAGAGTATGGATGGGCCCCTGAAATGTCCCAGGCTAGTCGCCACTTTTTTGTTGTGGTGGTTTTGGCCTCATCTGCCCGACAGGGGCAGTACCTCAGGAGGCGGAGAACTCAACAGTCCCGGGGAAGAGTGAAGCCATCATTTGGAAGGAGTTTGGGTTTCTGAATGCCTGCATGAACACAGGCAAGAAATACATTTCATCTGTGTGCAGGCCTGAGACTAGCGGTGGTTGATACGGCAGTTAGCCTGCCCTGACTTCTTACAGGCCAAGTTCGAGACTCCCAAACTGCTTTCTGCAAGCCTGGACTCACTCACTCACTCACTCACTCACTCACTCAAACTCACTCTCAAACTCACTCTCAAACTCTCTCTCTCTCAGGGGAGGCATCTTTGACCTGTCTTCATGGTAGCCCACACGTGGAGTATTAGCCTCAAAGTCCCATATTCTGAGCCTCAGCCTCTAACCTCGGTTCATGTTTCAACTTTGAAATTGGTTTCCTGCCTGTTGATTAAAAGGTACGTGTTGGAAGCGGACTGAAACTCTCAGAGATGGTGCCCATCATTCTCTACGTGGAGTCTGCAGACCATATGCTCTGCGCGTCCACGTGGGCCTGTTTAGGATCTCCGAATGAGATCCACTGGCTGCAGAAAAATTACAAGCACATTACAAAGAACAAGCCGTTCAGCATCTTGGCTTTGCCTGTGTCCTGACTTGCATCCGTAATGACAAGAAACAGGCCGCTTTGTGGTAAACAGAGGCTGATAGACCCACGGACTAAGAAACTGAGCTGATTTATTTTATTTGACTTTCTGAGATTTGGGGCTGCCAGATTTCAATGACTAGTGGTGAGGGTAACAGATCATTAGTGTTTGTTGTTGTTGTTGTTGTTGTTTTGGAGTGGGGGGGGGTCAGTGAGTAAATCATCTGTAACTTAAGCCCAGCCCAGAGCTCTGAACATCCTTCAGCCCGTTCTTCACTTGGCAGGAAATTGGAGCTCGTAAAGCTACATACAATTCACTTTTCCATTATTAAAGAACCAACACAAGTAACTGTTTGACTCAAGTTAACATTCACTCCTTGGAATAGATGATGAGTAAATATTTACCCACTGGCATAGCTGTTGAGTAATTGCCCATTAAGAAAGTTAAATGTTAATCACTTATTCTGGATTGAATAATTTCAACATGATCCTATGACTAATCCTTAATGTCTAAGGCAAGAAAAAAAGCCCACATCCGTTAGTTGCTTTCGATCTTGACCATAAAGAAAGGCATACTCTTAGGAATGCCTCCAATTAGACACAACTAGTTTTCACTTTCTTAGCACTCAAAGCCAGCTTGATTGCTCTTTCATTATTCTTCACCCAAAGAAACTATGACCGCAGGTTAAGTATTAACAGGACCGGAGAAGGAAGTGTTGGAGAGGAGTCTAGCGGGAACGGGGGGACATCTGAACTAAGAGGAGAAATAAAACATGGGGACAGAGGACAGAAGATATAATCTAGATATGCTGGCTATCCTCCATCAAAGGGAAGTATGCATGATAAATGCCATTAAAGTAAACACCTTAGGCTACACTTCACCAAACTCTTAAGTTTGGACTGAGCCAGAGGGGGATCCCAGCAGTACGTGGCCAACAAAGGTAGTGGGGAAAGTCTCCGGACTGGCGAATACATGGAAAGGATACCTGCTTGGGGTCCCCTGTGCTTCCGAATCAAAGAATGAACTTTCAGTTGGACTATCTCCACCCACCAAGTCGGTCCACGTCTAGATGGGGAGGGCAGGGGCCTAAAACCTGCAGCAGTTTGGTGTACACCACATGCCAGCAGGAGCGTGTCCGGAAGCTGGATGGGTGTAGTGGATGCTGCTGATGCCCCAGATCCCAGACCCTCGTACCTGGGCTGGGACCCCCTCCCCCAGATGCTATGAGTATTGGTTGTTAACAGTACCCAACAGTTGATCTCTTCTCTGGAAAAGTGCCCTTGGTCAGTGGGAGTTACATAGCCAAGAAGGTTATGCTCCCCTCCCTGGGGGCAGCCCATTGCTAATTCAGTGATTCAAAAGGTCAGTCCCCTTGCATCAGGGTGGGATCAACTCTGGTGTGATGCCTGCTCCAGACTGAGACAAGACTGAAGCTCCTGTCTAGCTAGGACTACAAACATGCTTAGGTCTTTCTCCCTGGCCCCGTCCGGCTTCCCCGACTCCCCTTTTCCTGACAGCACTCCCTCAGTGAAACAGGTGCACAAGACTGAGTGTCTATTGCTGCTGCCACTCTTTGTTGGAATCTGAACAAAGACTGTAGGACAGGCAAAACATTTGGTCTCCCAGGTTACCTGAGAATTTTTTTTTTAGCCAAGGCTGCCCTGTGGACAGGTGAGGCAGTTTGATCCCAGCAGTACCCCCAAGCAGAAGGGAGATAGAATAACCTACCTCACTCCTTCCAACCTGTGACTGAGTTCCACTTGTAGGAGAAGCCTGCGAGTGTAAGACTGCCTGCCACTTCTTTCCTCCCTCCACTGACAAATGCCCTCGCCTCATCTGCTACCTACCCTCCAATGTGTATCCAAGGGAAGCCTCCCTCTCCCCATTGGATTTTCTTCTGTATAGTGACCCCCTGCCTCTCAGAAATGTATTGGGTTAGTAACTCTCCTCACTTATATACTATATGGATGGGTTTTGCTATAGGTACACCTGCATCGCATGGCGTACAGGAAAGAACTTGGACATCAATGGTGCATGAACTTGGGCAAGATCTTCAACCTTTCTGAGCATAGATTTCTCCATCCATAAAATGATATTAATAAAGCCTACTTCAGTGTTGTGAGGATTAAATGATATAGAAACTACATGTTCATTGGTATACAACAAGTGCTCAGTGATAGACTATCTGGTATACAGTAGGTTACTAGTAGAAAAAATTTTAAAGATAAATAAGATATTTTATCTTATTTTCAAAGATTTTATTTATTTATCTGACAAAGAACGAGAGATCATAAGTAGGCAGAGAGGCAGGCAGGGAGAGAGGGGGAAGCAGGCTCCCTGCTGAGCAGAGAGCCCAATGCAGGGCTCGATTCCAGGACTCTGGGATCATGAGCTGAGCCGAAGGCAGAGGCTTTAACCCACTGAGCCACCCAGGTGTCCCAAATAAGATATTTTAAAAACTAAGAAATACAACTCTATTCTTGGAACACAGAGACACACAGTACCCTATCTCAGGTCAGTTTTTACCATCCATCCATCCACCACTCATCCATTTACCCATCCACTTATGGACCCCTCCATCCATCCAGCCATGCACCCATCTACTTATCTACCCTTCCTTCCTTCCTTCTTTCCTTCCTTCCATCCATCCATCCATCCATCCATCCATCCATCCATCCATCCAAAAAACCCCTCAGTCCTCCTTGGAAGCCATATACTGGGGATACAGAAGAAAATTAGAAACAGACTCCATGGGAGAAGCCCACTGCAATGC
Source organism: Taxidea taxus jeffersonii (assembly GCA_003697995.1). Lineage (NCBI taxonomy): Eukaryota > Metazoa > Chordata > Mammalia > Carnivora > Mustelidae > Taxidea > Taxidea taxus. The sequence goes on along the minus strand of ML098238.1, from coordinate 48,838 downwards.
TGATGAAAGCTGCAGGCCACTTTCCCTGGGAATCCAGGGACATTTGGATAGAGGAAGAAGCAGGAGACTTGGGGATCAGTTCTACACTGAGATATTATTTATTTTAGAGGTCCTTCCTGTGTAAAGGATCCTTGCACTCCCATATTCAATGAAGCTAGGTATCTCTTGGGACTTGATGGAAAATTCTCCCCATTAAGCTGCTGTTGCCACCTGCAAGAGAGTCCCAAATCAAGTCCCAAGAAATCAGAACTTCTGGGCTGGTCTTCCCCATGTGACCCGAGGGCTCCTGTTTGCCTGAAGACCAAAGGAATGCCTATTCCCAAACATGCTCCCTCCCAGTGAGCCTACTGGGATTCAATGGGATTTTTGATCCACTTATAATATTAACAAAGAAAGCAGGAAGCACTTTGAAGAAATGTCTACCAAGGCCAGGTACAGTTCTCAGTGCTTGATATTTATTAATTTCTCATGGTCCCAACAACTCTGGAAGGTGGATATTGTATCCTTATATTATAGGCAAGGAAACAGGAGGTCAGTACTTGCTCACGGTTACAAAGGGAATAAGAGATATGATTTAAATAGGTATCCTACTTCAAAGTCTGTGTTCATTATAACCTTTGTGTTTTCATAAGTATAGTCTTGTATTAAGTATGTTGTTTCCTTTTCCATTTATTTGTTGAATGACCTTGGTCAAGTTTAAGAATTTCCATACAATTTTTTTGGGAGGAGGGAGTTAAGGTTCTAATGGAGAATTTCTAAATTACCCCCAAAGTAGACAGAAATTTACAGTGAAACTCCAAACATTTATCACACATACTCAACAACCACCCAAGGCCCATCTGCCCCATTTATGCCCCCATCCATTTTCTTCCTCCTGGCTTAGCAATTCCAAGTATCAAATCCTATAGCTCTGGCTGGTCTTTTTTTGCCCCTAGCACTAGGCACCATTATAGCACTTCCCAAGGCCCACTTTAAATGATCATTTCTTGTGTATATTTCTCTTCTCTTAAAAATTCACTGTCAAAATGAATAAAATGACAGAAATAAAATGACAGAATATTCCAATTGACTGCAGAGCATTTTGGAGCTTATCCTCAGATTTCCAAATGTGCAGCAAAGTTCTAAGGTGCCATCACTATGCTGCTACCTTGGAGATGGCTGAGCCGATGTCAGAGTACAAGAAGACTGAAAGCACTTCTGCCCCAGCAAAAATTAATATATAACCAAATAAATGGCTTGCCAACCAGGGAGTACAAGTTGTTCCTTTTCTTCCCCTTAATTACCTCTCAGTGGAACATTCTAGAATACCCTGGGGGGTAAATTTTCACTAATCTTCAGGCCTCTCTAAAAGCCAGTGCCAATACAGAAGTTAAATACAGAACAATATCCTATAAACAAAGTCCTGGGTCTAAGGACCCAAATGATTCAAACATTATTTTCAACCTTGGTTTACAAAGAAAGTAATATGAATTGTGTCAATGGTCCCAACACCTCTAGAGAATATTATACTGGAATACAAAAGATACAGAAGATCATCTTCAAGGAATTTATAATACAGCTGAGGGTATGGGATATGCCCAAATCAAATGATAGAGATACACAGAATACAGTGACAGTTATGCACATAGACTTAGGACCACACATTGTTATACACACACACATGCACGCACGGGCACACATGCACGCATGCGCACACACATACTGGCTGACCACCCCATCTCAGATGCAGAGTCACAGTGTGATGCAAACACCAAGAAACTCAAGACAACCCAGCAATGGTGAGAGTCTGAAGTCTGAGTTTCGGTTTGAAGGCAGCTACACCCCACATAGAGGCAGCCTGATGGGAACAGGGGAGGGGGGCTGCTGGACAAAATTCTCAAGGTGGGAATAGATTCCAGTCCCACATCAGCCAGTAATGAATCATTTCTTGAAGCCACTTGGCTTTACTGGAGCTCAGCCTCTTTGTTTATGAGGCTCCTTCCAACTCTAGCATTCTATGACGCTGTGGAGACCAGATCCGCTTGGAAGACAACCCACAAGGGCAACTCCGCACAGCACGGACTCTTGGGACAAGCAGTGGGATCAAGGCTCACGCGTTAGTTAGCAACGACGTAACAGTTACTACAAAACCAAGCAGTGCCCACTGCCTCGGACACGGGCCTGAAGGCAGAGGGGGCACAGCAAGGAATGTAAACTGCAAGTATGCAGCAGTTTCTGAACATTCTGGTTTGGCTAGTAGAACTTGGGTTTGGTTCTGGAAGTGCACACGTGGCTGCGTTGACACCTCTTGGCCACCAGAGAGCTCCATGCATCTAGCCAGAGGTACCTACTGGCTCAGGGAACAGGGTTTTAAAAAGTGGGCTGCCCTTCAGTCCCTGCAGCTTGGAGCACAGGGCCTATCATCATTGCTCGTGCCCGCAAAATTCGCTCATCTTCCCCACCAACGGTAACTCTGGCCGTGTCCCTCTGCCTTTTGGAGCATGGTACTTGGAAGTATTCGGGAAGCGAAGGATCACCGTGGGTGCCTGGTCCCCACACTGGTGGAATAAATTCCTAGCTGGGGGGAGGGCAGGAGAAGCCTGGACCCTCAGACTTACTGATTTTACTGGTGGCTGTGAGCACAGACAGCTACGCGTAATACAGGACTCAGGAGAACTTCTGGTTATGGGTTTTATTTGCCGGTAGTTTCCGTTTCCTGCTCATAAAGATAACACGTGCCAGCCAGGGAAAAGTTGGGAGATACAAACTAATATAAAGAAGAAAATGGCAATCATCCATCACGCCACCATGCAGAGAAAATCACTGAATAGATCTGGACACATTTCCTTCCAATCTTCTTTTTCTTCGGGGATGCGTGTGTATTCTTACATACTTGATTGGAGTCAATGTATTCTGATTGTTTGGGTGATTTTTCTAGCCTGACGTTTCCCCCTCATTTTGTAAGTGTTTTTCCATGTCATTACATGTGCAGTGCCAGACAATGTGGAGAAGTCTGAACACCACCGAAGAAAATAAAAACCCCTTGTGTTTCCAGTACCCAGAGATAATCATTTTCACATTTTGGTGTTTTACCTTCCAGTGACTTTCCTAAACATGACAGTTACTTTTAAATGGGGGAACCAGATCATCTATATGGGTTTGTAGACTGCCTTTTTTTTTCACATAAATATTGTATCATGACCATTTCCCTCACGTAATCAAATATCCTCCCCAAACATGATTGTTAATACCTGGGTAATATTAAAATCTATGAGTTGGGCTTAATTCATTTAATGAATTGCCTACTGTTGGCTCTTCATGCTGCTCCCAATACTTCTCACTCCCAATACCATCAGGATGAACAATTTAAACTAAAGACACCCTCCACACTCACATCGTTAATTATGTACCCGGCATAAATTCTCAGACTTTGAACTGCTGGGTTGAAGGGTTTGAACATTGCTAAAAGACACTTTTCCAATGGCCACATTGTCCCCTGAAGTGTCATCAGTTCACGGTCCCACCAGGACTGCCTGGAAGTCCCTGTCCCATCTGCACTCACCCACACTGGGGATTACTGATTTTAAAAGTCTTTGTCTACTTAATAGAACATACACACACACACAGTTATTCCTCATAAAACATTGAAAACCTTATCTCTTGGCCATCTTTATCTCTGCAGTGAGTCACTGAGAACCTAATGAGCATATAGGACCGGGCTGCGTGTTTAATGACAATTAGCGCAGTCTTCCAGAGAACCATACAGATCCATACCATAATCTCCATCTTACAGATGAGGAAACTGAGCTACAGAGATCTTAAGTGTCTTCTCAAGGTCACACAGCAAGTAAATAACAAAGTTGGGCTTCACATTCAGATCGGCGAGTCCCAATCTCATAGTCCGCTTATGATGCCACATTGCCTCTGTTAGAGATTTTGAAATGTATTTTTCTAGAGGACAGAAGATTAAAGCGTTCCTCCGCTCTCTGTAGAAGAAATGTCACGAGACCACCTCCTAGTATGTCACCATCAGAGACCACCGCTAGTGTGTGAGCAGGGATGAGTAAGAAGACAGAATCCAGTGACCTCTTGTTTACAGATAAGGACTCTAGGACCCAGCCGAGTTAAGAGGACTTGCCAGATCCGAGTTTGACCTCAAGGTGGGGGAAAGAGGGCAACAAAATACCAGAGCACAATACTCTGACAAGCTCTCTCTTGCTGCCCTGTCTCGGAACACTGGGTTTCCTGTTTGGATTTCTCTCCCTCGTCCACCTGGTGACTCAGCGAAAAATGTCAGGTCCTCTACAAAACCTCGCATCATTTTTTGAGGCAGAATTAACTGTCTCTGTGCGCCTCCGTGCTTACTGTATTATGAGCATTTGCTGTAATACGCGGCGGAGATGTCTAATTGCCCCACAAATGGTTTGAGCCTTTCGCTTCCATTGGGATCAGAGGGGAGGGGTTGATGATGGCAAGTGGCTGCCAAGGGGGCGTGGATCTCCGGCGCCGACCCACGTGTAGCCACGTGACTTGTCCTGGTGAATGGCACGTGAGTGGGCACGACCTTCTACGGCCCCTGCCGCGCTTACGGCTTGTGAGCTCCAGGATTTGAGAAATGTGATCCTTGGAGCAAGACATCACGTTGCAACCATGACACTGTGAGCCCAAGGGACAAAAAACCGACATGATAGGGATGGAAGAGCGAAAGCGGGGGAGGAACCAAGAGTGAACAATATTGTCCAGCTACTGAAGCAACCCTAGAACCATCTGCCTTCTGACATTATTATATCTTGTAAGATAAGTAAATATCTTTTTTTTTAATTGATTTATTTTAGAGAGAGAGAGAGAGAACATGAGTGCGGTGGGGGGAGGGGCAGAGGGAGAGGAAGAGAATCCTCAAGCAGACTTCCGGGTGAGTGCAGAGCCCAACGCAGGGCTCGATCCCAGGACTCTGGGATCATGACCTGAGCTGAAATCAAGTCAGCCGCTTATACGACGGAGCCACCCAAGTGCCCCAATAATTAAATATCTCTATCACTTAAGCTGGATATTCTGTCCTTGTAATCAAAAACACCCTAATCCTGTGTTTGATTATTCACCCCTGTCTTCCATCAGATTATGAACTTTCAAGAGCATCTTTGCATTTAATTCATCTTTGTATCCTGTTCCATGGGCCAATTACAAGGATCTGCAGGGGCTCGACAAACATCCCCTGAATCGAATCTACCAATGGTGTTCAATTTTGGTAAAAGACGGTGCTATGCCTAATGATTCTTGATTTCCCCTGGCCAATTCCTGTAAGAACCTATTTCCTTAAACCAAACTCGTCCAGCTGTGGCTCTATGGAGCTCCCCGCCATTCACACAGCCCCATACAGAATTCCTGAGGCAGGGGTTCATTTACGGCTTGTTAGTCCAGTGCTGAGCGTACCACATGACTCATTTTTACATTATTCGCACAATTGCACAATTAGCATTTTAAAAGGTTTTCTAGAAGGCTGGCCCAAGGAAGTTTATCTTGAAAAATGTCACAAAAGGGAAAGAGTGATTAACAAACCAGTTCCCAAGCAGGTTTAGTGGACCGTTGGCTTCAGCCTGCGAGGCACTGCATGGAAGACTTGCTTTGAGTACATGGCCGAGGAAGTGAGTTTTGCCCCACTTCAGCCTGGAGGGTCCTGGCCCTTCCCCGCAGAGCTGCAGACCTGGTGGGAAAGGACTAGAAGGTCTCGTGCTCGGTGGTGGTGCGTGGTTTCTCTCTACCACTCGGTTCAACAATGAACTCAGGCACCCGTTCAACTGATTCCAATTCCAACTAACTGAACAGTTACCAGTTCGGTCATTAGTTTTTGGAAAAAGCTAAAGAAGCACGTGAGAGGCATCTCATCTTCGTTATTAAGTGAAAAATAGAGTTCATTCTTTAATAGAGACTGGCAGTTGCTGCATAATTTAATTAATCAATAAGTTAATATAAGTCACTGTATGTATGTGTTCCCCTAGAAACTCCAACAACTTCTTCAACACTGGCTTGGGTATTAGGAAATCCGCTTCTTGTGCCCCCCACCCCGCTCTGTGATACACAAGGTGACTCTAGGCAAGTCACTTAAGAAGTTAAGAGAAAAATCTTGTTATCATTCCCTGTCCTGTGAACCCGAGAGAGTTCAGAAGAGAGTCTTAAGAAGCCCACATAAAGCTGACAGCAGAGTGAAGAGATGGCTGGCCCGCCATCTTGGAGGCCAAGCAGTGACACAGTATTTCTCCCTGGTGTCGCCGCCCTTTGTTCAGAGCATGTCAGTCCAGCTTCCCAAGTCCTGGAGGACTGGAGGGGTTGACAAGAGGCCTGGGCTAAGGAGGTCATGGCTTCTACTCCGATCAGGGTTCAAGCGACATTAGGGGCCCTCTGAGGCCTCAAGTAAATGGCTGTGTTTGCTCACAGAAGATGGCCAAGGGGTGTGCTGCTAAAATGGGGAATCTGATCTCTTTACTAAGAAAGCACCTGACAAGGTATGCTGTTACTCTGTCAGCTCCCTGTGGGTTTCCAGCCACATTTTCAGGCACCTATCTTATTATTATCAAATGCTCTTATGGTGATTTCAACTTTATCCTTTCCCTTCATAAGCGTTAAGGCAGCTTTTCCACGTGTGCTTTGAGTTCTCTTCAGCTCTAAGTCCCTTGAGGACAGTGGCCTGTCTTCGGATTCTCTTGTAGCTGTTCTCAGTCCAGGCACGCAGAGCTCTATGCGCTGAGAAGAAAGCCCACTGTGTAGCGTGGACAGATATGCCTACACTCACCCAACGATGCGACGTGTGACCCATTATCACATCTCTCATTTCCCCAGAATAGCTCTGTAGGGCAGGGACTTCTAGCCTCATTTTCTTAAACAGTGAGACACCTGGGCCACAGAGAGATGAAGTAACTTGCTACAGGCCACATGTGGCAGAACCAGGACAAGGAGACGGGTTCTCTGATTCCTTCACTGGACTTTTAAAATTCAGTTATCTGATAACAAATGCCCTTGGTTTTGAAAGCAGAGAAAAAAACTTCTGCAGTCTGGCCTTGCCTTTTGTCAGATGGCTTGGAGGTTCTTATTTCTTCTGTTCTCTGTGTATAAACAACCACATAGATATATGCCTTCTTTTTATGAAGATTTATTTGAGAGAGAGAGAGAGAGTGCACATGAGCAGAAAGGGCAGAGGGTGAGGGAGAGAATCTCAAGCAGATTCCTTGCTGAGCCTGACGTGGGGCTCAATCTCACGACCCTGAGATCATGACCTGAGCCGAACCAAGAGTCGGACGCTTAACTGACTGTGCCTCCCAGGCACTCCCACCCCTGATCTCCTCTTACTATGGTTTTCATACTGAAATTGGCAAAATTAAGAAACTACCTCTTTTTCCCACTCCATTAAAAAAAAAAGAAAACAGAACTAAAAACCCAATTAATCTTCCATCAGCTCATCTACTAGATTTTGGTTCCCTCTTCTATCTAACTCAGTCTGAGCTATTCTTCTGGCTGTAAGTCCCGCCACCATATTCCCAGGAAGTACAGCCTCCTCTGGGGTGATGGCAGCCAGATCAAGGGCCCAGGGGCTTGCAAGAGAAATACTGACCTTATCTGTCAGATCCCTTGTGAGGACAAAAGGCCCGTTCCAGTTCTTTGGCTCCACTACTCAAGAAAGCTTGGCATTTCTTCGAAGCCTTGAAAACTGAACCACACTGAATCCCGAAACCAGCAAACCAAATTGAAGGCCAGACTTGTTCACTCACATGGGCCCCAGCCTGATGAAAATGCTGTTGGCAAAAGGCTGCTCAGTGAGGCCTGGCCAGACCATTAAAGATTTGAATCCAGGGAAGACGCAGAGTCAGCACTGATGTATACAGAAAGTACATACTAATGACAAAGGCAGCTAATATTGGTTTAGCCAGAATATACGTCAGACATTGTACTTAATCCTCCAAAGAACCCTATGAGATAAGTACTAATATTCCCCTTTTACAGATGAAGAAACTGAGGCACAGGAGTCCGGAAGTCTGCCCA